>JAFBJY010000220.1:0-16331 GCA_016801885.1 Toxotes chatareus | reverse complement strand
CATTGTTTCTGGTTGCATGGAAGTGATGTGATGTGATGTCACTGTGAGTGGCATCATCTATGCATTTGTGATCTTCACGGTAACAGTCTCTGTGTATCTATGTCTGTGTGGTTGTTGTAAGTGGCTGCATGTCTTAAGTGGAAACAGTCTTTCAGAGCATAGCAGGCCCCTCTAGCCATACACATACCTCCTTTTAATGGGCCCTGTATGCTTCTTTGCAAGTCACACTAAATCCAGTGTGTTGTCTCCCTTGTCGGAAAATCAACATGCTTGTGTAGTTTAGGAAATAAAACCTGCATGGTTAAAGTCCCAGTGGTGATGAGGAATCCATCTGGATGCGCTGTCTGTTGTTCACTGATGACCTGGTAGAGTTTGTTGAGTGCCTGCTCCTTTTGCTGGTGTTAGCGCAGGGAGGGATGTAAACAGCAACAAGCAAGATGACTGATAATCTCCCTCGGTAGATAGAAAGGTCTGCACTCAATGATAATAAACTCCCAGTGGAGAACAGTGTTTGTGAATGACAGCAGCATCTTGGCACCAAGCGTCACTAACGTAAATACACACTCCCCCTCGAGTCTTACCTCCTTCCATCAAGACTCGGTGGGAGCAATAGCATGTCAGCCCGCTAGCTGGATGGCAGAGTCTGGGATGTTGTCAATTAGCCATGTCTCAGTGAAAATGGAACACAGCAATCCTTCACCTCGCTGCAGATCTCAGAAGTTGTAAGTGGTCTATTTTATTGTCCAGCAAGCGTACATTGGCCATAATGAGGGATGGTATCGCTGGGTCAGTGTGGGCTAGCAGCGAGCCTATCCCGGATGCCTCTGCATTTTCCTCGCTTCTGCTTTTCTCCACATAGCTCGCGCCTCCTCTCTGGGTGGGATGCAGCAGGCAAGTCCAGTCTTATAGCAGTCTGGCGGAGGTCCTAGGCCCCAAAGTTCCTCTGATACTTTCTGGTCCAGGTGTAGATGTTGTGTAGTCCTGTTCCTTATATCCATAATACAGTGGTGACTATATCTTTTAACGGTGCTGATGATGAACTACTCACGTGGTTTGTAAACAAAAGCAAACAAACACTCGAACCCTCGCACTGAACTCGGACAGAGAGGGACCACTGCATCTGTATGCGCCATCTTGAAAAGACTCCAACAAACAAGGCAAAGATCTTAACAAACTAGCAAACTAAAAACTTTCTCATTATGTTGGTCAACGTTACTATTATGTATGAGGTCAGATGAACTGGTGAAGAGTGGAATGCAAGACAGGTCTTAAGTAATTATAGGGAGAGGGTGGAGGGATGGCCTGATTCACAGCAAGTGCACAGGTGAGTTGGAGGGAAGGCTTGCGTCAACACACGCAACACACACACTACATCACACACACACACACACACACACACACAGGCAGAACAGACAGACAAGGGTAAGCCACACACACCAGGAGGGGAAAAACAGAAGACACAACAGGAGAGGAGAGGGTCTCTGCCTAATCTTAACAGCATTTTCTTAAATCACTAAGTACCACTTTAGAACTGTTCATGGAAGTGGTTGTTATATGAGGATCTTTGTTTTGAATTCCTGAATTTTTATAGTCTTTTTTAGGGGGTGGAGAAATAGCATGACATGGCATGATGTAAAGCATCATTAATAGCCTTAAAGAGACTATAACCAGTGTTTCAGTAAAGAGATGTGAAAACAATGTGACAGTGTGAAAAGCTTCTGTGATATGCTGCCTTGAGCTTTGGCTCGTTGTTTAGCTGTCCAGTCTGCAACTTTACCATCTTGGATCACATTCAAAATATCTTGGTCCACTGTGACAATTTAGTTTTGTCATAGGGTTCATCCAAGTTCACCACATTTACCCTTTTGATGTTATGATGCAACCATGACCCACTTGAACTATATTACTTGGACTGCTGTTTATATACCTGAGTAATAAATAGTCTTCTCTCCCTCTAACTCATGTTTTCTCTGTGTCATTATGATTGTCAGTATCTATAATTCAAATCAAATCAATCCCTCACCCCCACCCTCCGCCCTACTTATTTTCTTTTGTCCATTATCACCATGCTCTTTGCTCACCCGTCGTCTCTTTCATCTCTCAAGCAGTCTCTCACTGCCTCGTTCCTCCTCAACATTTGTCATCCACTTTCTATCTCTTATCAGATACACACACACGCACTCCCACACAAAAGCCACCATGTCTGTGTGAATAAATACAGGGTTACCACAGGGTTATTTACAGGGTTATTTTGCTAGACACTGCATAATTGCATATACATTGTAGGACCAAAGTACACACCACATACCTTCTGTGGCTTTTGCTAGTTGGGTTCCAGTTAAAAGAAATCTTAAAAAAGAAGCTGAAATTACTTGTAATTCCTTTTATTGCCAAAACTATGTAAAAGGTGATTTCTTAATGTATTGCTCTTTGGTGTCTTGTTGAACTGAAGCAATGAGGTCTTTAGGGATAAATCAGATATGCTCTTTTAATTTCCTCCGAGAGGGTGATTATACATTTTAGTACAATATGTACTATGTCTGGAGTATTACAATCTGAAAATAGTGGTACTAACTTAATCAAGTAGTGTGTCTCAAATTTTAGCTCACCTACATATTCAACTCATCCTGAGTACTCTGGGCTGATGCTGAGACCAGCTACCATACTCCCATATGCTCATATGCCAAAGAATATGAAGATGCCACGTGGAGGCTTGGGCCCACAAGAATGTAATGTGAGAATCAGACTGTAGAGCCTGATGCTATTTCTGGCTGCTCTGTCCCTCATTTAGCAAGCTAAAGTGCAGGACAAGATATTTGGCATTGTTTGTAGACAATAAGTGTCATGTACCTGTGTGGCTGCAGTGTGTCTGGGTCTCTCTTCTCTCTCTCTCTCTCCTCTCTCTCTCTCTCTTTCTCTGGGCATGGCAGCAGTTCCTGTACTTTTCCTTCTCCAATCAACAACACCTTCAGATTGCATCAGCCAACCGCCTGCCTCTGATCAGTTCATCAGCTCAGCAGTTACGCTCTGGTTCTCTAGCCAGTCACCACCAGATTGTTCAGGTTCATTTATGGTATAATGTCAGGCCAACTACCTCAGTGTTCACATTTTTGTATTTTTCTTTCCTTGTGTGCATGTTTCCTAACTATTGTGTCCTGTGCTCAGTATCACACTCCTGTGCCTTCCTACCTGCTAGATGGTGCCTACTGGTGTCAGAGTTCTGTTCTTTCAGTCCACTAGAAAAACCTATTGGTAAAGAAACTACTGTGAGTGCGTCCATGACAGACTGACTGGGTTGATGAGTGTTAGGGTTCCCCTTGGCTGATGCTCTTTCCAAATTAATTGGCACTAACAGTGACTATCATGTCATCAGAGGGGATATATTGCTAGATTTGCTGAAATTTCAGACCCTTTAGCAACTTTTGGAAAAACAGAGCAGGAGAGAAACAAACATGTTTGTTTATGTTGACATTTAGCAACTTTTCAAGCAGGCTTTCTTCACAATGATGGATGGATCTCCCTACTCAAGGGTGAAATCTCTTGTGTCTTGTCTCTTGTGTCCATGCCACAAGGGACAAGTCTTGAAAAAGGAATACTGTAGTGTCTCCTTTGAATTTCCATGTTCACTGACATGACTTGGATCAGCAACTCTCAGGAACTGACTAAATATAAAATTGGGGTCTGAAGATGAGGCTGTGTTGGTGGTTCAGTGTTTGTCAAAACTTTGGGCCACATGTCACAGCATCTGTTTGTCATGAAATGTGTTGTAGTTATCCATACAATCAAAATGATGAATCCTAATCATTCTGGTGATGCTTTGATTGTTTTATTTTATTATTAAATAAAATTGATGTTGGTATTCATTCAGTCTGCAGATGAGTAATTCTTAGCATTTCCTTGAAGTGCCACTCTCATTTGAAAATTTCCTTCTTTCACCATGAGGAATCTCCAAAATTAATGCCAGATTTCCAAGATATTAGCTGTGGAGAGTCGTAGTCCCCAGAGGATAAATTCTAGTGGTTTTAGTAACTCTGTGATCTTGATTCTAGCATGATCATCTGGCCTAATTCTGTGCTTATACTCAAGAAATGTACATATTTCCTGCTCCCTGTAGGATGAACCTTTCATCCACCAATTTTATACTTACTTCCTGCCCCCTGTTTTGTGATTACCTGTTTAGCCCGTGCACAGCTGTACAGTCCGTTTAATTCTTGAAAAGTAATGAATGTTACTTACCAGCCCTTAGCAAGCACTTAAACACCTGCAGTCAGTCAGTCAGCAACAGAACTGTATCTCTCAGAGTTAAAGGAAATCGAAAGTTGAGTGACAAAGACTTTGCAGATGTGCTGAGAGGAGAGCTGTCCCACATCAGTAAGACAGTTGGCCAAGAGGATTCAGACAACCTAGGAAGTGATACAGATATGGAATTGGATGGAGTTCAAGAAAATGTCTCTGAAGCTGGAACCCGGTGAGTCCCCAGTCCAGTGCTCCTCTCCCAATATGTCCAAACCCTGAGCTTGACCCCACATCATCTCAGCAACCCTTTAAGGAAAAAACAGCCCATTCTGAGCACTAAAATCTTTGTCCACCTGAGCTCCAGAAACTTGTTGAGTATGTGGTCAAACATGAAGATGCCACAGTGCAAGCACAAACTGCACTGAGGCTCCACCTTCTCTGCGTATTTCTAGTCCAAATAATGAAGTAGATTATGAGACATGACGTTCAAATGCAAACTTCCTGCTGAAGACATGCAACAATCAGATCTGCTTAAATGTGAAAAATACTTGAAAGTCTTTTGTATCACCTGCTGTTGATATAGTGAAGCACTTGACTCCTCATTCCTCCCGTCGATGTGCTTGAACATTCTTGATTCACCATATGATACCATTGAGGATGGAGATGACCTCTATGCCAAGTTTCTGAAGACACTGCTAAACTATGGTGAGAAATCCTCAGGTTATCTTCAATGCCTGCAAGTAATGTTGAACACCACTCTGGGAGAGGTGGTGTAAATGCAGCTGATGTGGACAGCCAGCTTTTGAAACAGTTTTGCAGAGGCTGTTGGGATAACACCTGATATCTGATCTAATAATTGAGCAAAAGAAACAGAGCCCATCTATCTTTGCAGAACTCCTTTTGCTTCTACACAGTGAAGAAGGCAGCGTAACTCTAAAGAGTCTCAATGAAACAACACTTTGGTGCTTTGAAGCACAAAGTATCATCACATTCTCAAGGTGCCTGTGTGCAGTGTAACACTGGTTGTGATACATCAGTACAGGAAGCATACAAACCCAGATCTGAGATACAAGATTTGAAAGAGCAAATAGCTGGTTTGTAGTCCCAAATCACCCAAAAAGATAACAAAGCTAAGCCAAAGCGCCTAGCCACATTGCCTCTCGAAGCCCTCAACTGAAAATGTTAAGCCAAAAACAGCAGCCTAGCAACCTCAAGAATGATCAATGATCACTGTAGTGGAATTGATGGGTTTGATGCTTTTTGTGTTTTGGTGCGCCTGGTGGTGGCTGTTAGATGCAGTTCAGTAGAGATGTGTCATGGTAGAAGTTTTGTCTTGTCGATCTTGAGGAGAGAGCGGTTCGGTGTGCGTTGTCTGCAGTATCCCGGCGATGCGCTGAGGTTCTCTGGCGGCTTCATCTGTAAGTTGAATATGCGTTGTGTTGACACGGTTGTGTGGCCATTTACAATTTGAGTGCATTGTTTACGTTTTCATACCGTATATTACAGTCGCTAGTTCACGTTATTTATGTCCGATATGTATTTTCTTCATTTATCAACGTGTTAATCTGTTGTATTTTTGTGCTCTCATTTGTAGTTTTACAAAAGAAACTTATTTTAAGTCATTAAAATGCCTGCCAAATTCAACACCACGGCCTGTTCCTTGGAGGATGTTGGTGATGAAGAGATTTTGATAAGCTAACTGTATGGCTGTAAGAAAGCGTTGCTTGCAACAACCTTCAGTAAAGGACAGCATGGTAAAAAGATGTACACTAAATGAGGGGAACAGGATCGCATACTACACTGCTACTTGCACTGCTAAGAGCTCCATGGAAACTCTCAGTCAAGGCAACTGGCGTTCCAGATCAAGACAAAAGAAAATGGCTCACAAGGCAGCCTTGACACAGGCTCGATCGTCTGACACGATCGCTCCAGAAAATCACGCTCTTCCAGCTCAACATAACAAGCTCTAGAGGCAGCTTAGAAACGGCAAGAGCCCGTGCCAAGCAAGGCAGCTAAAACCAGGCTAGCCTTCTGCAGAAAAAGAAATTGAGCTAAAATCGAGAAAGCTAAGCTGGAAGCAAAAATTGACTACATGAATGTAAGGCGAGAAGCTGAAGCTCTTGTAAGCAGAAGCTGCAGTGCTAGAGGCAGCAGCAGCAGATGTGGACGGCTCCATTTGCAGTAAAAAAGAACTTGTTTTCTTGCCTCTTCAAAGAGTGCAGTGAAAAGAACTGATGATTATGTCACACAACGTAGCATAACTGACAAGTATTAAAAAGAGAGAAAGATGTTCAATGCTTTACATCCTCAATACTCACGTTGCAACCCTCACTCAGAACATAAGGAAGAGCAAGACGGTTGTTATTCTTCACTGCCATTTCATCTTCCTCATCCAAGACTGCAGTCCTCAGAAAAGAACCAGCTCACAACGAGTAGTCAACAGGAGGCCAGTGCTTTCACAACAGAAACACACAACAACTTCCACACAGACTTGCAGCAGCAAAAGAAATTATGACTATCAACATAGGCGCTCTCCCCAACATGTCATTACCCTCAGCCAGTTATGACACAACAACTGTTGATGTTACCAGATTTCTTATTAAAAATCAGCTTGTGTCTTCAGAGTTGTGCAAAGTTTGATGACCTGCCTGAACACTATGTAATCCTGGAAGGAAACATTCATCAACACAATAGAAAATCTTGCTCTCTCAGCAACAGAGGAGATGAATCTGCTGATAAAATGGCTGAGTAAGGATTCAAGTGAACAAGCACTTAGAATTAGGTCTGTAAATGTTAGACAACCATTACTTGGTCTTAAAGCAATATGGGAGAGATTGAACAAAACATATGGATCTCCGGAAGTGATAGAAGGCTCTGTTTAATAAAATAAGAGAACTTTCCCAAGATCCATAATAGAGACAGTCAAGCTTCAAGAGCTAGCAGACCTACTGACAGAGCTGGAAGTTGCTCAGACAAAGATGGATACTTGCAGGGACTAGCTTATCTTGATACTGCAAGAAGGCGTGCAGCCTATTGTTGAAAAAGTTACCCCCTATATCTCAGGACAAATGGTTGTCTCATGGATGCAAATACAAGAGGATCATGGTGTAACTCGCCTTTCTATGTCTTTAAAAAGAGTTCATCTGCAGGGGAAGCTGAAGGGAAACGACCCCAACTTCAGCCTGCCCACACTCTCTACATCCCTTGTAAGAAAGAAGTTCCATTCAAATGAAATCTGTCTCTGTACATAAAACAAATCTGTCATCACAAGCACAAGGGCCTTTAACAGAAAAACAATGAAAACAGAAAATCCAGACAGACTGTGCCCAATGCATAACAAACCACACCCACTGAAAAAAAAAATGTAAGGGGTTCAGGAAAATTATCTTGGATGACAGAAAGAAATTCTTGAAAGAAAACAATATATGCTTTCGGTGCTGTGCTTCTACAACACATCAAGCAAAGTCCTGTGAAACTGCCATTAAGTGCTCAGAGTGCGGCAGCGATAAACACCTTGCTGCTCTTCATCCTGGTCCTGCTCCACAGACACTGTCACCTCCTTCTCCTTCATCAGAGAGCAGGCGGGAGAGAGATGACACGAGGCAGCGGATGTCACTTGTGGTGATGACTTTAAAGGAAATCCTGTTCAAAATCTGTCTGGTGAATGTGTATCCTAATGGTCATTATGAGCTGCAGAAGAAAATGTATGCAATTTTAGATGACCAGAGCAATTTGTCATTAGCTAGGTCAGAGTTTTTTGACATGTTCAACATCAAGGGTGAGGCAGTGACCCCACGCTCAAAACCTGTGCAGGGGTGACAGAAACAGCTGGAAGAAAAGCTCATGGATTCACAGTAGAGTCTATAGATGGAACAGCAAGCATTCCACTGCCTACACTCGTTGAGTGTAATGAAGTACCCAACAACAGGTCAGAGATCCCAATACCAGCGGCTGCATACCATCACCAGCATCTAAGACAGATAGCAGACAAAATCCCACCTCTTGATCCAGCTGCAGACATCTTGCTGCTATTAGGAAGAGACATTATCAGAGCTCACAAGGTTCAGTAAACAGTACAATGGACCTCATGATGCACCTTATGCTCAGAAACTAGACCTTGGGTGGGTCATCATAGGTTATGTATGCATAGGGGGTGCTCATAAGACAAATGTAGTGAGTTCTATGAAGACTTGCATCCTGGATAATGGAAGACCATCACACCTTATTCCATGTGAGAATCAAATACGAGTAAAGGAGGTGTACAGTAACAAATGCAATGTGGACAAACATTCCCTGCTCACACCCACACAAAATGCATCACTGGTATCAAGCAAAGATAATCTGGGAGAAAGTCTACTGCACGGCAGAAAATGACAACCAGTTTGCTCACTCTATTGAAGATCTGGTTTTCCTTCAAATCATGGATCATGAGTTCTTTCAAGCGCCACAAACAGCTGGGTGGCCCTCTTCCTTTCCGCCAGCCACGGAGCGTCTCCCTAACAACAGAGACTATGCTTATAGCCGTCTGATGTCACTCGGCTGAACGCTGGAGAAGAAGTCTGAAATGAAAGTGCATTTACTGAGTTTATGCAAAATGCTTGACAACAAACATGCTGAGATTGCACCACCACTGACAGAAGGCACAGAGTGTTGGTACCTCCCCACTTTGGGGTTTATCACCCCAAAAAGCGAGACCAGATTGGTGGTGTTTGATTCTTGTGCACCATATGATGGAGTCTCATTGAATGATGTGTTGCTTTCTGGGCCAGACCTCAATAACAGTCTCATGAGTGCTTCTCAGATTTAGAGAACCTGTTGCAGTAACAGCAGATATATCGCCAGATGTTCTACTGCTTTATTGTGAGAGAAGACTGCAGAGACTTCCTAGGTTTTGGGAACAGTCCATCACCCGCAGTTGCAATCTTTGGCCTGAGGAGGGCAGCAGAACACCAAGAGGAGAGTACGGCAGTGATGCCAAGCATTTTGTTGAGAGGGATTTTATGTGGATGATGGCCTATGCTCATTGCGACTGAAGATGAGGCCATTGATGTCCTGCGTCACACAAAAAATGTTGGCGCATCAAACATAACCCTGCATAAAATAGCTTCAAACCGAACAGAGGTGATGAAAGCATTTCCAGCAGAGGAGAGAGCAAGTGACATCAATGATCTCAACCTCACAGTAGATGACTTACCTGTACAAGCAGTCTGGGGTCAGTTGGAATATTATGTCAGACACTTTCACTTTTCATGTCCCTGAGAGCCAAAGCCATTCACGCACGGTTCTGTCAACAGTAAACAGCCATCCACTGGGTTTTTTGGCCCCTATGACCATTGAAGGCAGACTACTCCTCAGAGAACTCTCATCCCAACATATGGACTGGGACACTTGTCTTCCTGAGGACAAATTTGAAGATTGGAAAAGATGGCATGAGTCCCTGTCAACACTGAAGGACTTAAACATCCCGCACATATGCATCTTTCTCCACCTCCAAGCACAGCACAGAGGTGTGTGTTTTTTCCGATGCTTCAGTAAAAGCAATCTCTCGGGGCCTACCTCAGGGTCACAAATGTGCAGGGTGACAGTGAAGTAGGTTTTGTCTTTGCAAGTCCAAGCTAACTCCTCAGGCTGAGCTAACAATTCCCAGGTTGGAGTTATGTGCAGCTGTGTTGGCTGTTGAGATTGCAGAGTTAGTGATCAGAGATTGATCTGAAAATGAGCAGTGTGGTTCTACACTGACAGCCGAGTTGTGTTAGGCTACATACATAATGAGACCAGAAGGTTTTATGTATATGTAAACAACCGCGTACTGCGCATCCAACAGTCAACGCGTCCAGAGCAATGGAGCTATGTTCCTTCAGAGTTGAACCCGCAGACCATGGTTCCCGATCGGTTCAGCTGCAATCTTGCAAACACCACATGCATAATCACAGTGACAAACCAAAGCCCTGGTACTGTTTCAGGTGTGGTGAAGATGGACACATAAGGCCACATTGTGAGGCTGAACCAGCCCTTTTTTTAGCCTCAAAGAAAGCTGTTAAAGGAAAAACAGTTGGCATGGGAAAAGAAAATGGCCTTCCTCCCTCTGACCAGTTAAACTAACATCAGTCACTACTGGCGGCTGAAGCACAGAAAAAGTGTCCCAAATGGAAACAGCATGTCTCACTAGCATGCTTACACTCGAAGCAATGGTCGGTAGCTTTACCAAAAGGCCCTTTGGAGCTAAAACCACAGCACTAGTGACCATCCAGACACAGACTGCAATTGCTTCAATTCAATTCAATTTTATTTATATAGCGCCTTCCACAATCAAAATTGTCTCAAAGCGCTTTACAGAGACCCAGAGCTTGACCACAGAGCAAGCACTTAAGGCGACAGTGGCCAATAAAAAATCCTCTTTAACAGGAAGAAACCTTGAGCAGAACCTGGCTTAAATGGGGGACCCTCCTGTCGATGGCCGGGCTGGGTGAAAGCCAAGTTCACGAGCAACATCTGACTGCTTGCCACCGACCTCAAGGCGCTTTGGCGGCTGTGTGTGTGGGTGCATGCTGTTTCGGGCCCGCTTAAGTGATGTGTGTTCCTGGCTGTTTGAATGATGAACTTCAAATGACTTACTGACAATACCACTTTTATACCCACATAGTTTTGAAATTGATGCTACATTGAAAAAGGGTTGTCTTTTAATATATTTTGGCATTGGACCTAATATGTAAGGCAATAATTGTAATATTGGTGAGAGATCACTACGTGGAAAACACAAAATGAGGTTATTACATTACATTGCATTAAAATGATACATGAAAGCAAAGAGAAAAAATAGATGGAAAAAGAAATAAGGCCAGGATATAAAACAACAACTGGACTTTGCCAATCAATCTTTTGATGAACATATGGAGAAAGAGCTGGCAGAACATATAAACACGGTGGCTTCTAGAGAGTGTCCGTAGGAAATACAAAAGCCGCAACACAAATACAAAAGCCGCACATAATAATTACATTAAGCCACAAATAAAACAAACACAAAAAAGCAAATACAACACAAAATACATTAACCCACAACGGAAATATATGACAACGAAGTTAGCAAGTCCTGCCAAACGGAAGTAAGCCAGACGGGACTTATGAGACTACGCTGCTGGGACGCAGCTAGGAGGAGTTCTGTTTTTGCTAAGTAAGTGAAACGTGAATTCAAAAGATTATAATTATTGCTGTGGTTGGTGTGATTGTTACAAATGATCGATGCTAATACCCGCTTTTAATATTTATGAACTGTGACATCTGATTTATTATGACGCTTAACGTCAGTGAGCAAAGTTAGGGATTAGTTAACAAAAAGTATTGGAGAGGAGTAGCTTAAAGTAGGCTACTCAGGGACAACATTCATATATGTGGCTTACCTTAGGCGCCTAAAGTTGTAATAAACAGAGAAAATTAAATGTACATGCACATCAATCTTTTATCTCTCGGTCTAGATTATAATGTACATAGTATTAATTAATTAAAAAAAAATCTCCAGACTCCAGAACATCTTATCTATCGACTCAGCCATTCAATCACATCATCTAGGGTCTTCATAGTCTTTCATGTGTTATAACACTAATGATCTCTAATTTCCAGTTATTACAGATCGTGAATGTATCGTCCGCTTTTGTGGATGCTACCTTCAACATGTTTTGTCATATTGTGGCTCATGCGGCAGAAATATGCAGTTTTTAAGGAGTCATCGTTGAAGGTATATTTTTTACCTACAGTTAGTTATAGGTTTGATATCAATAACTAGTTCTGTTCATATATATATGTTCTATTTCTTTTTACTTTTATGAACTATTCAGTAAAAAGTATATTTTCTAGTCTAAAACAAAAGTGGGTCCTCATTTCTGCCAATTACAGGTCCCGTGAAGCTGCAGTGACAGACTAACTCATCTATAAATATTTTCTACAGAGGGCCACAGTTAAGTGGATAACACGCTGGACTTACTGGCAACAAAGCACAATATTCTCATTAAGTCTTCGGGACTTTGAAAAGAAAAAATGCAGGGACGCAGGCTTCTGGACAAGGAGAACTAACTACACTCCAACAGCGCCACAGTGAAAGCAGTCTACTTCTGAGGAACTTTCTGAAGGGTCAAGTGCCAACTGGTTAGGTTACCGTCAATGTGGCAGATTCTGAAACAGAAGTATTCTTTACCGTCAGGAGAGAGATGAAGTGATGCACCTAATGAGAGACCTGGATCCATCTGCAATAGAAAAAATGCACACTCAGACGGAGATTCGGTCTCGAAGAGCATACCACCCAATGGGACCCAATGAAGTGTGGTATGTTGATGGTTGGTGACAAACTGGTGCCTTTTGGAATTGCAATAAGTGGGCTGTATAGATGGCTTCTCCAGAAAAAATGATGTGGCTCAAAATGTGGAAATCCAACAAATGATCCTGGTGTTATTGCTCAAAAATTACATCCAGTGTGGGGTAGCCGAAGCTTGAGTGCTTCCAATGCACTCTCTGCACAGACTGTGGCACAGAAAATGGACTGATGGTGGCACTTCACTGCTCTTTAAGATCAGAGCATGCTGATGAATTTGGTAGAGCAAAAGTCACATGTATGGCACTTCTCAGTAGCTAACTAACGCATTGAAAGCTGGTGGTCCTACTTCTCGGAAACAAAAGGTTTTTGTTTCTTATATTCTCAATCTATTCATTGATTGCAGTTTTGGCCAGTCCCATTTTTGCCCTGCTCTTCTTTCTGTCCCCTTCTTCTCCCACACCTTCCCTCCTTGTCTTCTTTTCATTCTTCTCCATATCCTCTTACTGGTCCTCTTCCCTCTGTCTTCTCCTTTCCCCTTCTCCTCTTCATATCACTTCCTCTCTCTTCTTCACTTCCCTTGATTCAGTATTCAACAATTTTGTTTAATGCATGTGGTTATACTCTCTCGATCTGGGTCTTCTACCTCTCTTTTCCTTACAATCTTATTATTAGTGTTATAAACACCATTTCTTAAAAGCTTATCAACATTTTATACCTGTGCACCTTGGTTCATTCTTTACATTACCGTAATAACAAATGTTAAGATTCTTTTCATAGGGCCAAGGTATGGTATGACAATTTCTAGTAAAAATGTATCTTCTGTAACTAGGGGGCAGTTTTGGATGAATCTGTCTTAGTGACTTGAGGGAGAAGTGATCTTCAATGGCAGTTCTGAAGACACAAGTTTAGTGTGCAACATTGTTTCTGGGTGTCCCAGAAAGAACTGAATACTACAAGCAGTTATGGAACACTCCACACTCATCCTATTCCCTGTTCAAGCCAGTCCCGATGCCATATCTGGTAAACCTGAGGTTATGTATCATGTACTCCTTACAGGTGAGCATGGCAAAATTACACAGCACATGTCAACACAGGAAGATAAACTCATGTTTTATTCAACTACATCTACAAGACACAATCCTTGATAATACAATAATCTGCATCAGTACATATTTCATCACATCATGTTATTTTATGGTCTAAAAATGCATCAAGATATAATTCAAGCAAATCATTAATGCTTCACTCAAGTCAAGATGCTACTTAGTGAAAATGTCAGTATTAAAAACTCTTAAGATTTGCTGATGTGATGCCCATTCACTGCAAAGGTCTTGTTCTTTTCTCATAGATTTAATGGAACAAATTGTGGACTTTCAGCATCTGAGGAAACACTAAACCAGCTTGCAGCCTCATTCCAGCACCAGCAACTCGAACAGCAAACCTTTGAAGAACTACAAAGGCAAAGTGGTGGCTCTGGATAGCTCCTTTACAGAATGGGATTCTGCTGTAGAACTCTCACGTCACCCTGAAGGGTATGGCCAACCTTAGTTGGTTATAGAAGGCAAACTGAATACGGTAAACATAATGTACAATATAAAATAAACTGAAGTTACAGTATAAAATAAGAGTTTTTGTGTTTTACTTAATGACATGCAATGTTACATGTGGAGCCTTCAGTTTGGCTCAAAACACACAAAAATATGTAAACAATCTTTATAAAACTGAATGAATGATGTTTTTTCCCAAAGGTGCAATTATAAACAAGACATCCACTTTTAACAAATCTAATGCTGCACATTTTTGTACAACACAACAGACTAAAAAGTCATGGCTGCTTAGGCAAATCCAAAGCCAGGTGAATTCTTTATTCAAAGCTCATGTTTTCCTAAAAGTGTTGTAGCTGTCTAACAGAGGCAGCTTTAAGGTGTTAGGCACATGTATTTGCCATGGGTAGTTTTGAAGTGGGAAGAAATTGCAGGCGGGCTGAGGTCCATGCCAGCAGGAGGCACACAGGGCAGCCCTTGGCAAACATGAAGATCTCTTCCAGGGTGCGGTCTGTTATTTTCTAAAAGTACAAAACATTAGAATGAACTGACTGACAATTGTATCCACAACAACACTAGGACTTTTAATCTTAAAGTTGGACAGCTTAACTAACAATCAAGCAAGTAGTCTGCCCAGAAACTCCTGGTTTTGTCCTCCTGAGCCCTCCTGTTGCTTCCTATAGGGCTGAGTTCTGGTTGAACAGATTTTCAATGGCTGTAACAGTTAAACTGTTACCTGAATTACAGAGGACAGGGCCAAAACAGTAGGATGCTGCTGCAGGGCTGTTAAAAACTGCAAGCTGGTAAGTCCATCCTTGAATCTGAAACACAATAACAGATTGTTATCTGTACTTTAACCTACAGAGCATCGATGACTTCAATTCATTGTCCATTTTCATATCAATAATTGACTAATCAATTTTTTGTTAAACTAAATATTTTGGCTAAAAAAACTACCTTTCGATTGCACTGTGGTTCCTGTCGATTATGTACCATTTGAGGTACTCCTTCACAATGATGTGCTTTTCCTTCACTGATTTTACATATCTGAAGCACCCTGCAGTCTGCAACATGGTACTGTTCTGTACAATTAGAGCTGAAGTGTCTCCAATGAGGATGCACTCGGGATCTAAAAAATAACATGTCCTTCATTCATTTTGAATACAAAGAATAATACATAAATAATAGCAATATCAGAAACAACTGCTCTCTTTAATAAATAGAATCTCATGACTAGTATCACTCCCTTCAGTCAATGACCCTCATACCTCTTGTAGAACTTTCCCTATTTCCTCATCTGTAATGTCTGCTACTGAAGAGCTGAAACTGGTCTGCCCTGAGATGTAGCTGACCAGATCCTTGAGAGGAAATTTGGGCCAGGTCCGCATGTACAATTGACATAGCAATCATCTTTCCTGCCAGTCTATACTCATCCTCTCTGATTGCTGCTCATAGAAGTGTAGAGTAATTAAAATTAAAGCAGTTTCCATATTAAGAAAGCATTGCATTGCATTGTTGAAAGCAGTAATTCTACTTCTTAAACCTTCCGTATAAAATAGTACCTGTTGAATTGTAGACAATGTAGCTCTCTGCTGGTCCATCAAATATGGGATTTTTCAAGCTTTTCATCAAAGTGATAAGAATTCTCTTTGGGCCACCTGTATCGAGGCCTTCCTCAAACCTTCCAGCATCATCAGAAAACTTCACCAGAAGATCCTTTGCTTCAGAGAACGTTCCCCTTTTGAATCCTCTCATGGCTCCATCCCAGAACTCAGAGCGGCAGATGTTAAATCTGCTGACAGTGTTGCAGTCAATCTGGAGTGCCAGGTTTGCAATTACTTCTGAAGCAGACTGCTGTTCCACCCTACCAAGGGATAGATTATAACCATATCAATGAATTAATTTGATACTAATAATATTAGGGATATTTTACCAGATAAACAAGAACAGTTGCATGTTGGTAACTTATTTCTTACTCTGCATCCTTTGGAGCATCATGACTGCCTGAATCACTGTCCGAGTTCTCTTCATCCTCTATTACAATGGGTGCATATAATTCTGTATATTTGCTAAGAAAAACACACTATTTAATTTTCTATTTGCAAACATCACTGAGATACTCGAAATTTGAGAGAGAACATAATACCTATAGTAACGTAGTGTCCATTGCACATTGTGATGTTTCTGGGCCATGTTCGTGTCTGAAAGTGAAACCTGTATAACAAGGAATTAAGTGGTGAGTTGAA
>JAFBJY010000219.1:0-52003 GCA_016801885.1 Toxotes chatareus | reverse complement strand
TTTTACACAAAAGATAAAAATTAATATGTCGAGTTGTATTAACTAGAACATAACTTTTTGGCTAACAAGCTTAAACTAAATATATTTAGTTATATTAACATAGAACCTCACAAGTTTAGTATATTAAATTAGTTGTTTGTAATCAAAAATCATTATATAAAAACTAAGCTAACCTTGTTCGTTATTGCTACTTATCATTTATTACTGTTACTGTATTTTCCTCTAATTAACTTCTTTTTTATTGTGTAAAACATTGTTCCATTTAGATTGGATGAAAAAAAGAGACATATAAATGCTCTCAATGGAATTTATTTTTTAAGAAAATGGCAAAACACAGCCAATCTTGTATATCACAAACTTATCACAAACTTATCAACTTATGTCAACATTAACACATTAAAAACTTAAAATGATTATGTGGGTATTGGTGAATGTCCAAATTTGCAAGAAAAAAACATGGATGTTTCCTGTGAGATAGAAGTGTTAAATCCATAAAGAAAATTTACGAAAACCTCCACACAAGCGAACAAGAAATTGCAAACAGGATCTGTTTCATCTGCCTAAATGAAGTGAGGCCCAGAGCAGACCAACAGATTATCATATCAATTCCATCACACAGACTGAACAAGAACTGGAAACAATTATGTCCTACTTAGCTGCTACAACTTCTCTCATGCTAATGGTCACACAAGTCACATCCTTCAGCACAGTTCTGGCATTTGTGTAGCATGTGTCAGTTTTATTTTGTGTGCACATGTTGTACACATGTCCATGTTGTTTGTGTCGTTGTGTATGGGTGTGGTATATGTCTGTGTTGTGTGCATGTGTACTGTGTCCTTATTTGGGTATTAAGCTTATGTCTGTTGTTTGTGTGTGTGTGTTTTATGGGTGGGTGGGTGTCTGCTTGTTTTACAGAAAATAAAAAATTTCCAAACAGGTCATTACATTGGCAAATGATTTTTCAAAGACTGCGTATTTGGCTTTAGGTCCAGTGTGTGGCTAACAAGAGCCATACCTGTTGGATGAACTGAAATGTGTGCTCTATAGTCTTAGGTAGAAATTGGGCGATATGGCAGCAAAATATCACATCACGATTTTTAATGTAAAAAAATCACGATCACGATTTTTTAATGGTAAAATCACGATCACGATTTTATCACAGTTCATTTTTACAGTGAAGTTAATTTAGAACCAAACTATTCTCTATGTAAAACTTAGCCCTAAAGATAAGAAGTCACCTCTTTCCACTGTTTGCTACTTCTCTCTCTCTCTTCTCTTTTCACTGGCTGATGTGTGGTTGGCCTCGCTGCTTGGCGCTCAGCAAATTGTTTCGGGATGCTGCCTCTTCAGGTGGTTAAAGAGGTTCGTTGTGTTTGCGCTTTGTCATTTGGAGAAAAACCCAAACCAGTTCCATACGCAGTGTTGGGAGAGTAACGGAATACATGTATCTATGCGTTGCATTATTCAGAATACATTATATGAGTAACTGTATTCCATTACAGTTACAGTTTAAATAGATAATATTCAGAATACAGTTACATTGTTAAAATCAATGGATTACGTTGAAGATACTTCTCTGTTTCACAAGTTTATATTTATTCTCTAAATGAACAAAGGCAACCCGATCTTTCCCAGAAGCCCCAGCTCCAAGAAAACAAACGTAGATAAACAAGCTATGTGCAGGATCAGTCGGTCAGAATGGAGTCTGACGAGGAGCAGCAGGAGCGAGAGCTTGAGCCGCAGCCGGCAAAACACAGCTGGGACAGGAGCAGCGCTGGTTAAGACAGAAACAGCGTTACGTATTCTGAATACGTAACGCCGCTACATGAACTCCGTTGTCGGCCATGGCTACCCGCTACACCTTGACTTAAACAGCGAGGCTAGTAAAAAAAAATCAGCACTGCTCATACTTCCGCCATGATTGGTTGGTCATGTAAACGTGAAGTGGCCTGTTAGTTGCCCAAGGAAAAAAAAAAAAAAACTTCTCAGCGCGTCTGCGCAAAACATAGAGCTGCAATTAATAGAATGTGCCCCATAGACGATAATACGATCTCTATCCTCTGGCAGATCGTCAAGCGCCAACATCAACATCGTTTTCACAATCTAATATCGTCATATCGCACACCCCTAGTCTTTGGGTAGTTAAGATGGAGTGCATATGTGAGTCCAAAGAAAATGCACATTGCTTTTGGCAGATCTGTGTCAACAGCTGTCCAACATTCCTCTCTTGGATCGAAATAACTCGAGGAGACGAGGACTGTGCCGGTCTATGCTGTCATATAATTCCTGCTTTTTGCCCACGATCCTGCTGAACTCCATGAATACCTGAAAATACAGAGAACAAAAAGTAAATAAAACAAAATAAAAACTTAGATCAACTGAACTATACAAGACAACTAAGCCATCAGCAAAGTAGTAATTATTATTAGTTATCTTCTTTTTCTTGAACATACCTGATCTTCAGTGAAAAGGGCTGGCAATAACGCTTTCACCATCGCATGGCTTATGGCAGGTTCCAACTCCACTACTTCTTTTCCTTTTCAGAGCAAATGTCTGATCCATCTTCTGTTTGACAAGAAGTCCATTTGGTGTTCTTCTTCATTTCATCAATCAAGTCTTTGCAGGCCCACTCAAGGGCTGCCTGATCAATTCCATCCGGAAAGTTGGGCAAGTAGTTTATTTAACCTTTTTTTGCCGCCTTGATTTGCTTGTTAGCTGGTTGTCCTGCTGAATGTCTCCTCGCTTACCTGCATTAATTGCAACTTCGAGGCAACCTGATTGCCTAGCATTAAATCTGGAATACATTTGTGTGAAAGTTACAGCCATTATATGGACACTGGACCGGTGATTTACCTTTAAATGTGTACCGCGTAGGTGAGTGAGAAACACTGCTTCTGTGCAGGGTGCAGAAAAATCACATGACTGACAGTTAAAGGTTACTTGGGCAGTTTCACTCACTTGTGCACCCTGGGTTTTCTGGTGAAACTTTGCTAAGTGGACCTTAAGTGCATTAATGGACTTGAATGCACACACATTCTTGTGTAAGCAGGAAATGGGACAGTTCTGCAATAGTTTCCATGCTTTACCCGATAATGTTTTAAAAAGGTAACCCCTTTTTCTCACACATAAACTCACAATACTTACACCTCCACAGCATCCTCCTACAAACCGCGTGAGAATGGCGGAAATATGAATTATTACTCTGCACAAACTCGCGGTATGTGAGTGCCTCAGACAGTTGAAAGCTAACTTCAACATTCAGCTGACACTCAGTTTGAGTGAGCATTATTAGTGTTAGCAATAGCATGTATTAACACCATGCATTGGTTCGAACAGTAACGCGTAGAGAGAAAAAGCTGAGTCAACAAATTATCTGTTTCTTTTACGGTATTAAAAATTCCTACAAATTTAATTAGGCTAATATTATTTAACATTATGAGTTATTTTACATACTTACAGTTCCACTTGAGTAACGCCTTTCCCAGTCAGGGGGTCTCGCCATATATGCCTGTACCAAGAAAATGAATAGCCCCGCTGATGACAACGTTAACGCTTGGTCTAGTCACATGACCAGGCAGGTTTTTTTAATTAGCCTCCCTCCTTTCTTATAAAACTAAACATACCAAGTAATCTCTACTAAACCTAATTAGTGCAGTGAATCTTTCAACTAAATAGTACAAACAACAAAATGTTGTTTAGTAATGAAAGCAGGTTTTACAAAATATAAAAAGAATAAGTAATGATCAGATCGTAGAATCTTGATGAGAACCTCTTGGCCTCATCAAGTCGCGGATGGGTCTTCCATCATGACAACGACTCCAAAACATAATGGCTGAGGCAACAAAGGAGGGTTCAAGAATCCCATAGAAAAACTGTGGAGGGAGCTAAAACTTCCTCCTTAGATGTGTGCAAACCTGATAACCAACTACAAGAAATGTCTGACCTCTGTGCTTACTAACATGAGTTCTCCACCAAGTCCTAAGTTGTGTTTTGCTTGGAGGATCAAATACTTACTTTTAGAATACAATGATATAAAACAAAATCAAAGAGTGAAAAACAATTTAAAATTAAAGCTGCAAGCAGCGATGACGGGCCCTCGCACCCTTTTATGCACTCCACGGGAGTCGCTGAGCCGGCGGGCTGCCAAGAGCACCAGAGTCCTCCCATGTCCTCTCCTCTTCTCCCAGTACACGTCATAGTACAAACAGGTTATTTCGTTACCAGCAGGGGGCGCCACGAGTAAGGCGGAGTTTGACATATGGAGGCGTTCAGGCAGAGCCCTCATCATGCTCATGAAGTTTGAAGATGTTTGGATAAAGTATGTGGACGTGAGAGCCATTCAAAAAATGTCATGGCAAATTCACCAAACGCCATCGAACTTTGGAAACTTTTTTTAATTTTAGAAAGGGGTTTGAGGGAAATTAAAATTTTTTTAAAATTGGGGGGCAAAAGTTTTTGTGTATTGGGGGGTTCCCCCCCCAAAAAAATTCATTTAAAAAAGGGGGGGCCCCGGGTTTTGGGGGGGAAAAAAAAACCCCCCGGGAAAGGGGGAAAAGGTAAAGGGGGGGGTGGTAAACCCTGGGCCGGGGGGTTTTAAAAACCAGGCATTTCCCCGGGGAAAGGGGGATTTTGGGGCGTAAGTGAGAGGGGGGGGGAAAAAAAAAAAAAGGGCAAAAACCCCCGGGGTGGATTTAAAAGGGAAAACCCCATGGGGGGGGTTTTTTTCCCTTTGGTTGAGAGGGAAAAGGCCCTCCTTAAAAGGGGGAAAAAAATTTTTGACCCTTTTTTTTTCCCTTTGGGGGGGTTTTTGGGCCCCCCCCAGTTCCTTTTTTCCCTTTTCCGTTGGGGGTGCGTTGGGGGAAAGGGGGTGATAGAAAATTCCGCCCCCCGCGGATTGGGTGCGGGGGCCCCCCCTCTGGAAAATTTCAATTTTTTTAAAAAATTGGGTCCGGGGGTTTCAGAAGGGGGGGCCCCCCGGGGGAAAGCGGACCCCAGCCGGGGAAATGTTGGGAAGTGGGAGGGGCCCGGTAATTTTTTTGGGGTTGGCCCCCAAATGCCCGGGGGGGGGGGCCCTTTTTTGGAAAAAGGGGGCCCCCAAGGGGATTTTTTCCCCCCTTTCCTTCCCCCTTTTACGTCACTTTGGGTCCCCGGGTTGGGCCCTTTTTTTGGGGAAAGGGGGGCCGGGGGGAAATTTAAACGGGGGGAAATGAGGGCGGGGTGTTTAAAAACCCTTTTTAGCCCCCTGGGTGGTTTCCCCCTTTGGGGCCAGGAAAAATTTTTTTGGGCAGTGAAAGGGGGGGGAAATGTTGGGGGGGGGGGGCGGGCCCCGGGAATGCCTGGAGGGCCAGAGGAACGGTGGGGGCAGGTTGTATTAGTGTTACACAACCTTCATTTTCCCCCTGGGGTTGGGTGGTGAACGGGTAACAGAGACAAGGTAAGGTCTTTGTGGACGTTCCCGCTTTCCCATTTTAAGCTCCATAGCCTTTACGCCTACGAGCTAAATGTTGTACCGGGTTGAGCTCGTTAATTCCGTTGGCCCTTTGGAACTAGGCCTTGGGTTGAAAATGGTTGGGGAAGGGGTGAGTTTCAGTAGCCCCCGACATTCTTGTCAAGGGCCCAGGCGGGCTTGTAAAGCCAGTTGTAAATGCATTACTTCACATAGGTGTTGCCTAATCCTTTTCCTGGCGGTAAAGCATGATTTTTAAAGCCAAAACGTGATCCTACCTGTGGAATGAGGATTCCAGGTTTTCGTTTTTGATTCTGCTGGTAAAGCACATCAACCACCCTTATTAAGCGCAAAAGGGGCGGGGAGCCCAAGGGGCCTCCTGAACCTGCCACGGGTTGAAACGGACAAGGTAAACCCGGCCAATCCGCTTTTTAAGGCCGGCGCTTTCAGTCGGGAGCTTTGCATTCGACAGGTCCCTTGGTCCTGAGTCAGGTCCCGCCACCGCATGATGAAGCATGGATTGAAAGGGGGGAACACTCTGGAATCTTAGGTTTTCCCCTGGTGAAAATCAACAAATTTAAGCCGGTAAATGGCTTAGGCAGAAAGTTTTGAATTAGCAATCCGGAGGATTAGACCCCGATTATTGGTCTTTCAACCATTTTTGGGGTTTCCTCGATATCTACTTAAACCGACCCCTCAGTTTTAAGGGGATTATACGACGATCTTTGACCGTGTTAAGTTCCTGAAACCAGCGTTGGAGCCCGGGAGATTCCGAAGTAAGCCTATGGTAAAAACAATTAAGGTCAAGAGTATTTTTCAGGAAGGCCCAAAGGGGTTACCCAAAAGGTCTAGGGGCTTCCAAAAACCCCTTTTCAGAACCTTTGCCAGGTTCCAAAGCTCCGAAAGGGCCGACCAAAACCGGGATTCCAGACAATGGTTTTTTTCCAAAGGTTTCAGGTATGTGCATCCTAAATTCAGACAATCCAACTGTGATTAAAAACCCTTTCAGGGGCCAAATTCTTGGTTGGTACTTATCAGGGAGTCCGGCCTTATTTTATTTCCGTGGTTACAGACTTAACCTGATTCATCTCCATAGAATAATGCTAAAATGTGACAGGTAAAAGATCCCCACCAAAATCACTTGAGATTTTTAATAAAATATATAGTTTCTAACATAAATTGTTAAGGCGAGGCCCAAACTCCAGATAGACGGAGCACTTCCAACTCTTTTTGGGGTAAATACCAAAGGCTTACCATTGGTCTCAAAATGTTACCCATGAGCATGGTCATAGCCCGGGAAAGGATTTGGAATGGCAAAAAGGAAAAGGGTTTAGGCTGGACCTTAAAGAATTAAAAAGGGGATTGGCGATGGAAATGAAAGGGAAATAGTTAGAACCAGGAGGGAACTTTGGTTACATCCAGGGCAATAATGTTAAGTTGTTTGGATAAAGTATGTGGACGTGAGAGCCATTCAAAATGTCATGGAAAATTCACCAGCGCCACCAAACTTTGGCGGGCCACAGAGGCCACGCCCTTTAACTAGAAAAGCCTTTGATAACTTTTGATCATCATGGTCTTGAGGTGAGGTCCACCAAATATGAAGTGGATCAGGTGAAATCCCTAGCACGAGTTCGTCCGCATACCAATGGTGTATTTTCGCCAAAATCGCCAACTTCCGACCACAATGGCGGACTTCCTGTTGGGTTGAGGTCATGGTGTCAAGAGACTTTTTGGTGTGTCTCAGTATGATCAACATGTGTACCAATTTTCATGCACCTATGACAAACTAAGCCCAATGGGGGGGGTTTTGAAAATTTCAAGGGGGCGCTGCTGGAGCCATTTGGCCCCCATTTACAACGACCACAAAATATCAAATTTTTCACCAGACCTGATGAGTGTGCAAAATTTCAGGCGTTTTAGAGCATGGGAAGGGGTTGAAAAATGCAGTTGTTTGGGATAATAATAATAATAATAATAATAAAATTAAAGCTGCAAGCAGCGATGACAGGCCCTCGCACCTTGCGACCAGCAGAGTCGCAGCCGGCGCAGCCAAAAGTACCAGAGTCCTCCTATGTCCTCTCCTCTTCTCCCCAGTACCGTCATAGTACAAACAGGTTATTTCCTGTTACCAGCAGGGGGCGCCACGAGTAAGGCGGGAGTTTGACATATGGAGCCGTTCAGGGCAGAGCCCTCATCATGCTCATGAAGTTTGAAGATGTTTGGATAAAGTATGTGGACGTGAGAGCCATTCAAAATGTCATGGCAAATTCACCAAGCGCCACCGAACTTTGGCGAGCCACAGAGGCCACGCCCTTTAACAGAAAAGCCTTTGATAACTTTTGATCATCATGGTCTTGAGGTGAGGTCCACCAGATATGAAGTTGATCGGGTGAAATCCCCCTATGCGAGTTAGATCCGCATACCAATGGTGGAAAGCACTGAAATTTGGCCGCCAAAAACAAAATGGCCGACTTCCTGCTAGGTTGAGGTCATGGTGTCAAGACTTTTTGTGCGTCAGGAAGTGTTCTTTATGTGTACCGATTTTCATCTTCGTACTCCAAAAAAACCCATATGGAGGGTATTTTAAATCTTCAAGGGGCGCCGTTGAGCCATTTGCCCCTTAATTACAAAAACCCCATCAGAGTCTAGGACCAGCCCCCAAGAACGTGTGTATGAATTTTTAGGATCATAGGAGGTGGTTAAGGTCATTACAAATCAAGCGTAATTTCACGGCGAGGATGCGTCAGTTGCGGCGCCGCCACACAAATGCCATTGCACCCAGCTTCACGGCCTTTATAATGTAGCTTCACCAAGTAGTTGGGAAGGTTGTAGAGCAGAAACCAAGCCGATGGTGTCAACTATTAAGGAGCAGTACACTTCAGAGTAAAAATAGGTCATTTCCTGTTACCAGCAGGGGCGCCACGAGTAAGGCGGGAGTTTGACATATGGAGGCGTTCAGGGCAGAGCCTGATCAAGCTCATGAAGTTTGAAGATGTTTGGATAAAGTATGTGGACGTGAGAGCCATTCAAAATGTCATGGAAAATTCACCAAAGCGCCACCAAACTTTGGCGGGCCACAGAGGCCACGCCCTTTAACAGAGAAAAGCCTTTGATAACTTTTGATCATCATGGTCTTGAGGTGAGGTCCACCAAATATGAAGTGGATCAGGTGAAATCCCTAGCACGAGTTAGATCCGCATACCAATGGTGTATTTCGCCAAAATCGCCAACTTCCGACCACAATGGCGGACTTCCTGTTGGGTTGAGGTCATGGTGTCAAGAGACTTTTTGGTGTGTCTCGGTATGATCAACATGTGTACCAATTTTCATGCACCTATGACAAACTAAGCCCAATGGGAGGGGTTTTGAAAATTTCAAGGGGGGGCGCTTGGAGCCATTTGGCCCCCATTTACAACGACCACAAAATATCAAATTTTCACCAGACCTGATGAGTGTGCAAAATTTCAGGCGTTTTAGAGCATGGGAAGGGGTTGAAAAATGCAGTTGTTTGGGAGGAATAATAATAATAATAATTAAAGCTGCAAAGCGATGACAGGCCCTCGCACCTTGCGACCCAGAGAGTCGCAGCCGGCGCAGCCAAAAGTACCAGAGTCCTCCTATGTCCTCTCCTCTTCTCCCCAGTACGTCATAGTACAAACAGGTTATTTCCTGTTACCAGCAGGGGCGCCACGAGTAAGGCGGGAGTTTGACATATGGAGCCGTTCAGGGCAGAGCCCTCATCATGCTCATGAAGTTTGAAGATGTTTGGATAAAGTATGTGGACGTGAGAGCCATTCAAAATGTCATGGCAAATTCACCAAGCGCCACGAACTTTGGCGAGCCACAGAGGCCACGCCCTTTAACAGAAAAGCCTTTGATAACTTTTGATCATCATGGTCTTGAGGTGAGGTCCACCAGATATGAAGTTGATCGGGTGAAATCCCTAGCACGAGTTAAATCCGCATACCAATGGTGGAAAGCACTGAAATTTGGCCGCCAAAAACAAAATGGCCGACTTCCTGCTAGGTTGAGGTCATGGTGTCAAGAGACTTTTTGTGCGTCAGGAAGTGTTCTTTATGTGTACCGATTTTCATCTTCGTACTCCAAAAAACCCATATGGAGAGGGTATTTTAAATCTTCAAGGGGCGCCGTTGAGCCATTTGCCCCCTTAATTACAAAAACCCCATCAGAGTCTAGGACCAGCCCCAAGAACGTGTGTATGAATTTTTAGGATCATAGGAGGTGGTTAAGGTCATTACAAATCAAGCGTAATTTCACGGCGAGGATGCGTCAGTTTGCGCGCCGCCACACAGATACCATTGCACCCAGCTTCACGGCCTTTATAATGTAGCTTCACCAAGTAGTTGGGAAGGTTGTAGAGCAGAAACCAAGCCGATGGTGTCAACTATTAAGGAGCAGTACACTTCAGAGTAAAAATAGGTCATTTCCTGTTACCAGCAGGGGCGCCACGAGTAAGGCGGGAGTTTGACATATGGAGGCGTTCAGGGCAGAGCCTGATCAAGCTCATGAAGTTTGAAGATGTTTGGATAAAGTATGTGGACGTGAGAGCCATTCAAAATGTCATGGCAAATTCACCAAGCGCCACCAAACTTTGGCGGGCCACAGAGGCCACGCCCTTTAACTAGAGAAAAGCCTTTGATAACTTTTGATCATCATGGTCTTGAGGTGAGGTCCACCAAATATGAAGTGGATCAGGTGAAATCCCTAGCACGAGTTCGATCCGCATACCAATGGTGTATTTCGCCAAAATCGCCAACTTCCGACCACAATGGCGGACTTCCTGTTGGGTTGAGGTCATGGTGTCAAGAGACTTTTTGGTGTGTCTCAGTATGATCAACATGTGTACCAATTTTCATGCACCTATGACAAACTAAGCCCAATGGGAGGGGGTTTTGAAAATTTCAAGGGGGCGCTGCTGGAGCCATTTGGCCCCCCATTTACAACGACCACAAAATATCAAATTTTTCACCAGACCTGATGAGTGTGCAAAATT
Source organism: Toxotes chatareus (assembly GCA_016801885.1). Taxonomy (NCBI): domain Eukaryota; kingdom Metazoa; phylum Chordata; class Actinopteri; family Toxotidae; genus Toxotes; species Toxotes chatareus. The sequence continues at coordinate 41,543 of JAFBJY010000219.1, read as the reverse complement.
TCAGGCGTTTTAGAGCATGGGAAGGGGTTGAAAAAATGCAGTTGTTTGGGAGAATAATAATAATAATAATAATAATAATAATTAAAGCTGCAAGCAGCGATGACGAGCCCTCGCACCCCTTGCGACCAGCAGAGTCGCAGCCGGCGCAGCCAAAAGTACCAGAGTCCTCCTATGTCCTCTCCTCTTCTCCCCAGTACCGTCATAGTACAAACAGGTTATTTCCTGTTACCAGCAGGGGCGCCACGAGTAAGGCGGGAGTTTGACATATGGAGCCGTTCAGGGCAGAGCCCTCATCATGCTCATGAAGTTTGAAGATGTTTGGATAAAGTATGTGGACGTGAGAGCCATTCAAAATGTCATGGCAAATTCACCAAGCGCCACCGAACTTTGGCGAGCCACAGAGGCCACGCCCTTTAACAGAGAAAAGCCTTTGATAACTTTTGATCATCATGGTCTTGAGGTGAGGTCCACCAGATATGAAGTTGATCGGGTGAAATCCCTAGCACGAGTTAAATCCGCATACCAATGGTGGAAAGCACTGAAATTTGGCGCCAAAAACAAAATGGCCGACTTCCTGCTAGGTTGAGGTCATGGTGTCAAGAGACTTTTTTGTGCGTCAGGAAGTGTTCTTTATGTGTACCGATTTTCATCTTCGTACTCCAAAAAAACCCATATGGAGAGGGTATTTTAAATCTTCAAAGGGGCGCCGTTGAGCCATTTGCCCTTAATTACAAAAACCCCATCAGAGTCTAGGACCAGCCCCCAAGAACGTGTGTATGAATTTTTAGGATCATAGGAGGTGGTTAAGGTCATTACAAATCAAGCGTAATTTCACGGCGAGGATGCGTCAGTTGCAGCGCCCACACAGATGCCATTGCACCCAGCTTCACGGCCTTTATAATGTAGCTTCACCAAGTAGTTGGGAAGGTTGTAGAGCAGAAACCAAGCCGATGGTGTCAACTATTAAAGAGCAGTACACTTCAGAGTAAAAATAGGTCATTTCCTGTTACCAGCAGGGGCGCCACGAGTAAGGCGGGAGTTTGACATATGGAGGCGTTCAGGGCAGAGCCCTGATCAAGCTCATGAAGTTTGAAGATGTTTGGATAAAGTATGTGGACGTGAGAGCCATTCAAAATGTCATGGCAAATTCACCAAAGCGCCACCAAACTTTGGCGGGCCACAGAGGCCACGCCCTTTAACTTAGAGAAAAGCCTTTGATAACTTTTGATCATCATGGTCTTGAGGTGAGGTCCACCAAATATGAAGTGGATCAGGTGAAATCCCTAGCACGAGTTAGATCCGCATACCAATGGTGTATTTAGCCAAAATCGCCAACTTCCGACCACAATGGCGGACTTCCTGTTGGGTTGAGGTCATGGTGTCAAGAGACTTTTGGTGTGTCTCGGTATGATCAACATGTGTACCAATTTTCATGCACCTATGACAAACTAAGCCCAATGGGAGGGGGTTTGAAAATTTCAAAGGGGGCGCTGCTTGAGCCATTTGCCCCCCCATTTACAACGACCACAAAATATCAAATTTTCACCAGACCTGATGAGTGTGCAAAATTTCAGGCGTTTTAGAGCATGGGAAGGGGTTGAAAAATGCAGTTGTTTGGGAGGAATAATAATAATAATAATAATAATAATTAAAGCTGCAAGCAGCGATGACGGGCCCTCGCACCCCTTGCGACCCAGCGAGAGTCGCATGCCAGCGCAGCCAAAAGTACCAGAGTCCTCCTATGTCCTCTCCTCTTCTCCCAGTACCGTCATAGTACAAACAGGTTATTTCCTGTTACCAGCAGGGGGCGCCACGAGTAAGGCGGGGGGTTGACATATGGAGCCGTTCAGGGCAGAGCCCTGATCATGCTCATAAAGTTTGAAGATGTTTGGATAAAGTATGTGGACGTGAGAGCCATTCAAAATGTCATGGCAAATACACCAAACGCCACCGAACTTTGGCGAGCCACAGAGGCCACGCCCTTTAACTTAGAGAAAAGCCTTTGATAACTTTTGATCATCATGGTCTTGAGGTGAGGTCCACCAGATATGAAGTTGATCGGGTGAAATCCCTAGCACGAGTTAAATCCGCATACCAATGGGTGAAAAGCACTGAAATTTGGCATAAAAACAAAATGGCCGACTTCCTGCTAGGTTGAGGTCATGGTGTCAAGAGACTTTTTGTGCGTCAGGAAGTGTTCTTTATGTGTACCGATTTTCATCTTCGTACTCAAAAAAAACCCATATGGGAGGGTATTTTAAATCTTCAAGGGGCGCCGTTGAGCCATTTGCCCTTAATTACAAAAACCCCATCAGAGTCTAGGACCAGCCCCAAGAACGTGTGTATGAATTTTTAGGATCATAGGAGGTGGTTAAGGTCATTACAAATCAAGCGTAATTTCACGGCGAGGATGCGTCAGTTGCAGCGGCGCGCCACACGAATGCCATTGCACCCAGCTTCACGGCCTTTATAATGTAGCTTCACCAAGTAGTTGGGAAGGTTGTAGAGCAGAAACCAAGCCGATGGTGTCAACTATTAAGAGCAGTACACTTCAGAGTAAAAATAGGTCATTTCCTGTTACCAGCAGGGGCGCCACGAGTAAGGCGGGAGTTTGACATATGGAGGCGTTCAGGGCAGAGCCCTGATCAAGCTCATGAAGTTTGAAGATGTTTGGATAAAGTATGTGGACGTGAGAGCCATTCAAAATGTCATGGCAAATTCACCAAAGCATACCAAACTTTGGCGGGCCACAGAGGCCACGCCCTTTAACTTAGAGAAAAGCCTTTGATAACTTTTGATCATCATGGTCTTGAGGTGAGGTCCACCAAATATGAAGTGGATCAGGTGAAATCCCTAGCACGAGTTAAATCCGCATACCAATGTGTGAATTTAAGCCAAAATTTGCCAACTTCAAAAACAAAATGGCGGACTTCCTGTTAGGTTGAGGTCATGGTGTCAAGAGACTTTTTTGTGCGTCAGGGTATGATCTTTATGTGTACCAATTTTCATGCACCTACTCCAAAAAAGCCCATATGGGGAGGGTATTTTAAAATTTCAAGGGGCGCCGTTGAGCCATTTTGCCCCCCCAATTACAAAAAACCCATCAGAGTCTAGGACCAGCCCCAAGAACGTGTGTATGAATTTTTAGGATCATAGGAGGTGGTTAAGGTCATTACAAATCAAAAGCGTAATTTCACGGCGAGGATGCGTCAGTTGCGGCGCCGCCACACAGATGCCATTGCACCCAGCTTCACGGCCTTTATAATGTAGCTTCACCAAGTAGTTGGGAAGGTTGTAGAAAGCAGAAACCAAGCCGATGGTGTCAACTATTAAGAGCAGTACACTTCAGAGTAAAAATAGGTCATTTCCTGTTACCAGCAGGGGCGCCACGAGTAAGGCGGGAGTTTGACATATGGAGGCGTTCAGGGCAGAGCCCTGATCAAGCTCATGAAGTTTGAAGATGTTTGGATAAAGTATGTGGACGTGAGAGCCATTCAAAATGTCATGGAAAATTCACCAAGCGCCACCAAACTTTGGCGGGCCACAGAGGCCACGCCCTTTAACAGAAAAGCCTTTGATAACTTTTGATCATCATGGTCTTGAGGTGAGGTCCACCAAATATGAAGTGGATCAGGTGAAATCCCTAGCACGAGTTAGATCCGCATACCAATGGTGTATTTAGCCAAAATCGCCAACTTCCGACCACAATGGCGGACTTCCTGTTGGGTTGAGGTCATGGTGTCAAGAGACTTTTGGTGTGTCTCGGTATGATCAACATGTGTACCAATTTTCATGCACCTATGACAAACTAAGCCCAATGGGAGGGGTTTGAAAATTTCAAAGGGGCGCTCTTGAGCCATTTTGCCCCCCATTTACAACGACCACAAAATATCAAATTTTCACCAGACCTGATGAGTGTGCAAAATTTCAGGCGTTTTAGAGCATGGGAAGGGGTTGAAAAATGCAGTTGTTTGGGAGGAATAATAATAATAATAATAATAATAATAATAATTAAAGCTGCAAGCAGCGATGACAGGCCCTCGCACCCCTTGCGACCAGCGAGAGTCGCAGCCGGCGCAGCCAAAGTACCAAGTCCTCCTATGTCCTCTCCTCTTCTCCCCAGTACGTCATAGTACAAACAGGTTATTTCCTGTTACCAGCAGGGGCGCCACGAGTAAGGCGGGAGTTTGACATATGGAGCCGTTCAGGGCAGAGCCCTCATCATGCTCATGAAGTTTGAAGATGTTTGGATAAAGTATGTGGACGTGAGAGCCATTCAAAATGTCATGGCAAATTCACCAAGCATACCGAACTTTGGCGAGCCACAGAGGCCACGCCCTTTAACAGAAAAGCCTTTGATAACTTTTGATCATCATGGTCTTGAGGTGAGGTCCACCAGATATGAAGTTGATCGGGTGAAATCCCTAGCACGAGTTAATCCGCATACCAATGGTGGAAAGCAGTGAAATTTGGCGCCAAAAACAAAATGGCCGACTTCCTGCTAGGTTGAGGTCATGGTGTCAGAAGACTTTTTGTGCGTCAGGAAGTGTTCTTTATGTACCGATTTTCATCTTCGTACTCCAAAAAACCCATATGGAGAGGGTATTTTAAATCTTCAAGGGGCGCCGTTGAGCCATTTGCCCCCTTAATTACAAAAACCCCATCAGAGTCTAGGACCAGCCCCAAGAACGTGTGTATGAATTTTTAGGATCATAGGAGGTGGTTAAGGTCATTACAAATCAAGCGTAATTTCACGGCGAGGATGCGTCAGTTGCGCGCCACACACAGATGCCATTGCACCCAGCTTCACGGCCTTTATAATGTAGCTTCACCAAGTAGTTGGGAAGGTTGTAGAGCAGAAACCAAGCCGATGGTGTCAACTATTAAGGAGCAGTACACTTCAGAGTAAAAATAGGTCATTTCCTGTTACCAGCAGGGGGCGCCACAGTAAGGCGGGAGTTTGACATATGGAGGCGTTCAGGGCAGAGCCCTGATCAAGCTCATGAAGTTTGAAGATGTTTGGATAAAGTATGTGGACGTGAGAGCCATTCAAAATGTCATGGCAAATTCACCAAAGCGCCACCAAACTTTGGCGGGCCACAGAGGCCACGCCCTTTAACTAGAAAAAGCCTTTGATAACTTTTGATCATCATGGTCTTGAGGTGAGGTCCACAAATATGAAGTGGATCAGGTGAAATCCCTAGCACGAGTTAATCCGCATACCAATGGTGTATTTAGCCAAAATCGCCAACTTCCGACCACAATGGCGGACTTCCTGTTGGGTTGAGGTCATGGTGTCAAGAGACTTTTTGGTGTGTCTCAGTATGATCAACATGTGTACCAATTTTCATGCACCTATGACAAACTAAGCCCAATGGGAGGGGGTTTGAAAATTTCAAGGGGCGCTGCAGAGCCATTTGGCCCCCATTTACAACGACCACAAAATATCAAATTTTCACCAGACCTGATGAGTGTGCAAAATTTCAGGCGTTTTAGAGCATGGGAAGGGTTGAAAAATGCAGTTGTTTGGGAGGAATAATAATAATAATAATAATAATAATAATAGGAAAACAGAAGGCTGAGGAGGGGGGAGTGTTAATACAACATTATTATTATTTTACTGAAAGTCTCTGTTCAGTTTTTCCTGGGACTTAAAAGAAGAGTCAGGATGAACTTTTGTCCAACAAAAGACAGAAAGGAGTAAGAATATTGAGTGGGGACATCATGTTCTCTAAGTCAGATGACACAAAGTGATGATCTGAATGATGCACTTAAAGAAAATCTAACCCAGATAAAAAGCACAGGTTAAAGAAAGCTGACCAGGTGGAAAAGCTCCTGCTTTGATTTCACTTGTACCCATGTGTGTGGTGTGTGTGTGTGGTGTGTGTGTTTTCATTCCTGTTTTTCAGTTTGCTTGTTCAGATTTGTCATTGTTACTGGTTTCCTTCTGACTGACTGAAGTCCAGAGGATGAGTTTTGTGTGGAGAAGAGGAGGACAGAGCAAGTGTCAGGATCCAGCTGTCTGTCTGTAAAGTGACTGGTCAAAACATAAATCCTCCACTTTTCAGAATGAACCTGGACCTCAGACACAAAGTAAGAGAACTGCTACAACCTGAACCTCCAAACTGTGGGCTATAGTAGTTTGTCACATTTGCCTGTAGCTGTTGTGTGACACTCTGTCCAAACAAAACCCTCTATCAAAACTCAAAAGTCTTCACTTGTGGCAGAACAAACTAAGGAAAGAGGAAAGGGGTGGAAACAGGAGGAAATCGGGACAGTACGGCAGAGAACAGAAAAGCAATAACAAAGACTCAGGACAAGAACAGAGACACCAGGAGATGAACCACAGGTGCAAACATGAGCTGAGACTCGAAAAAAGGAACAGGGAGCAATGAGACTTTAATCAAGATCGGGATCAAGGAACTTTATTGTCATCCCAGGACATTTATGTTTGTACAGAAATTAGTACTCAGGTCCCATTTTAAAGCCATCAAGAGCAAGGACGTGGACAAGAATGAAATCAAAGCATAAGGGAACGTGAAATCCAAAATAAAGGGCAATAAAATATAAACATTAGAGTGAAAATAAATATAACATTGAGAAAAATAAAAATAAACATTAAGCAAAAATCTATAAACCTTGAAATTTAAACAATTAAGTAAAGTGAAATAGATAAGATAAGGAAGCTTGAAGTTAGACGGCATAAATACCATGTGCAATAGGAATTAGGTAGTGCAGATAGATAAAAGTGTTGTGGTGGACTGTATGGTGGTGGTGGGAGGTCGTCTAGGCAGGGCTAGAGTTAAGCAGTCTTACAGCTTCAGGGAAAAGCTTTTCCTGAAGCCTAGTGGTCCTGCTCGGATGCTCCTCACCGCCTGCCTGAGGGGAGGGTAGGAAAAGATTGTGTCGGATGGGTGGAGTCCTTCTGATCCGGGCCTCCCTCTGCATCGTGTTTTTGGGAGAGGTCTGAGTGGTGGGCGGTGTTTCACAGTCCTCTGTGGCCTTTACCACCCTTTCTGCAGGCCTTCCTCTCGCAGGTGCAGCCCATGCCCAATGATGAGTGCAGAGGCGCTCTCCACCGCCATGTAGAGCTCCTCAGGACTGAGCTCAAGCCCAGCTCGCGCAGTTCCTGAGGAAGTAGAGGCTGGTGGCCTTCCTGACCAGATAGGATGTGTTGGTGTTCCAGGTAGGTCCTCGGTGATGTGCCTCCAGGTACCTGGTGGAGACCACCCCCACAGCTGCTCCTCCGATGTGCAGGGGGAGGGGCCCTGTCTCTTCTGAAATCCACCAATCTCCTTGGTCTTTTTCACATTGATGCAGAGGTTGTTGTTTCTGCACCACTGCCCCGGGTTTCCACCTCCTCTCTGTACTCTGACTCTCGTTGTCGGTGATCGTCCCACTACTGCTTGTGTCCATGAACTCACTATATGACAGCTGGGGTGTCTCGCCGAGCAGTCGTATGTCAGCAGGTGAACAGGAGGGGCTCAGCACACCCTCTGGCCAAAGTGCTGGGGGTGATGGAGGAGGAGATGTGTGGATTCTGACAGTCTGTGTTCTGTTGGTCAGGAAGTCCAGGACCCAGTTCCCCAGTGTGGGACTCAGACCGGGAGGAGGCTTCTGTACCAAGGTCTGTGGGATGATGGTATGAGGCAGATGAGAAGTCCAGGAAGAGCAGGACGGACATAGAGTTCCTGCTCTCCAGGTGGGTGAGGGTGTGGACCACTGATGAGATGGCGTCATCAGTGGGCGGTTCCTTCTGTAGGCATACTGGTGGGGGTCCACAGTACTCGATGGAGTTTTGATGTGGCCTGACCAGCCTCTCAAGCACTTCATGACTACGGGTCAGAGCTTGGGTCGGTAGTCTTGGGGCCTATCACTGTGGAGCACTGGGCGGGGAAAATTTGTGGCGTCTTTAGCAGGTGGGGACAGTTGCCAGTGACAGTGGGGTGTTGAAGATGTCCGTCAGCACCTCAGACAGCTGGTGAGCACAGCCCCTAGAACCCGCCCTGGGATGTTGTCAGGGCCTGCAGCTTCTAGGGTTAATTCTATGAGGGTTCTCCTCCGTCGCTGTAGGTCACACTGAGGGTGTCACGGGGGGTTGTGAGTCTGGTGCAGGAGGGGAGTCAGGATCCTCGAGGCGGGCATGAACCTGAGTGCCTCTGGCAGAGGGTCAGTGGGCATTGTGCATCCCTGGTGGTAGTTTGTTATGCACTTGATCCCTTCCACATGCCCCGGGGTGGTTGGGTGAAGTGACCCTGGATTTTCTGAGCATAGTGGCTTTGGCCCTCAATGCCCGCTGTCAGTTTTTTTCTCGCCACCCCAAGCTGATGCCTCACCTGCCCTACGCAGCATCTAGCCAGCAGGCTCGACCTCAGCATTCAGCCAGGGTTTCTGGTTTGGGAGCAGGTTACTGTCCTGGTGGGGGACATCATCAGCACACTAGAGTGAAGCTGAGACGGGGGGGGTGTTCCCTAGGTCCCCTCTCCCTCTAGGGGTGCCTCCCTAAAGACCTGCCAGTCTGTGCATTGAAGCAGTCCTGTAGCACAGAGGCTGCATCGCTGGCCACACAGTGACAGTCTTCTTTGTTGGCCTGATCCGTCTCAGCAGGGGCGAGCTGCAAGCAGGATGGAGATGTGGTCGGGGGGGCCAAAGGGGGGGGGGGTCTTATGCATCCTGATGTTAGTGTACACACAGTCCAGAATGTTATCTCTGCTTGGGGATGGTGACATGCTGGTAAAAACTGGCAATGTGTCCGTCCAGGTTAGTCTCCCGCAACCACATAAAGCGCCTCGGGTGCCTGCTCTAGCGAGCTAATGGTGTCTTGTAGCTCCTGTAATGCTCTTAGCATTAGCGTTAGCTAGCCCCCGGCGGGATGTAAACAATGGTGCGAACACGCGGTGAACTCCGTGGCAAAATAGTCGGCCGACATTTCACTGTCATAAGTTCTCGCCTCAGAGCAGTAACTTTTACCAGTCCACAGTTTGTACAAACCTTCCATTACGTACACAGAGTCCTCCCCCCGTTTTTCCTGACGGTGGTCACGGTCCGCCCGGAAAAGCTGAGCCCTTCAATTCAATTCAGTTTTATTTATAGCGCCTTCCACAATCAAAATTGTCTCAAAGCGCTTTACAGAGACCCAGAGCCTGACCCCAGAGCAAGCACTTAAGGCAACAGTGGCAAGGAAAAACTCCCTTTAACAGGAAGAAACCTTGAGCAGAACCTGGCTCAGATGGGGACCCTCCTGCTGATGGCTGGGCTGGGTGAAAAGGAGGAAAAGGAGGAAGATAGGACAGCTGGGAATGGAGGAGAGGAGGAGAAGGACATGCAGCATATAAAACAGGATACAAACAGGGTTGGCAATGGACAATGTTAGAGGCCAGCATTTAGATTACAGTTAGTGAACAGTTAGTGGATAATGTGTGCTCAGCAGATTACAGTTATGATGAAACAGAGCACAGAAGCAAAAAGCTGTCATGATTGGTAATTATTTACATTACAGTCTGCATAGAATATTAATCCAAAATTTATCTGTAGCAGAAGTGGAACATTAAACATAATAATGTGTGGAGCCAGGAGAAAGACAGAGACCAGAGCTCAGGAACTTTGCTGCAACAGCACCAAGAGAGGCCGGGGTAGTTTGCCCAGTACTGGGAAAAGGGGTGTCTTTCTCCTATCATTGACTTTTCAAATACATTGCATTTGGATACACTGTTGGGTACCTCCGAGGTTCATCATGCTCCTCCAAATTGTTTTGGGGTCCTTGAGCCTCTTTTTTTCTTTGGAGGACAACCCGTGCTTGGACCAGCTTGCATGCAAACAACCTTTTGCTGGCTCTGCCCTTGGTTTTCCCTCTTCATCAGCTGATCCCCGACATTTTCCCATCTTCTCAAGCTCTTGTTTTGGAGACCTTTGCAACTGCAGTTTTTTACTAGTAAAGAATCCTCAAAAATGAATAGGTTAGTACAACTTATTTTTACTGCTCTGCAGGACTTCTTTATCACCACAACACACACACACACAAGGACCTCCATCTCCCTCTATCAATTCTTTAGGGTACATTAACAAATATCCACTTTAAAACTAGGAATCAATCAACATGAGTTTTGTTTATCAGGTTTAATTTTCGACAAACTTAATCTCATTAATAATAGGCATTTAAAAAAATATCCTCACCTGCCCCTTTTATCAAGAAACGTATAAAGTGGCAACAGGTTTAAGGGTTACTGTCAGCTGCTGAATCACCTGGCAACTTGGAGGGTTGCTTTTCATTTTTCGATGCTGCTATTTGCTGTCTCCTGGCGAGAGGCATTTTAAAACAGTGCTGCTGGAATTACCGCAGCTGCAGGGAGGTTCCAAGCTGATTTTCCGGTTAACTCCCTTTAAGGGGTTCACACTGTTCACTGTTTTTCCCCAACTCCACTCGTTGGTGACAGTGTTCCTTAGTTGTAGTCAGCAGCATGCATACAGAGTTGGGTGGTTGAGTTCCTGCACCCGCATTTCATCTGAAGGGCTTCATGAGACTGTGAGGAGTTTAATCTTGAATTGTACCGATCTCCGCGTTGTAATGCATCACTAGCAGCCTTGTGACATTAACCTCTCTGACAAACTAGGGTGCAGCATGTGGAAAATGCAAAATACTTTTCAGAGAATCTCCCAGCGATTTAACATCCGAATGATGCTCATTGTAGTCGGTGGAGGCCCTGCAACTGAACACCACACTCAGAGGGATGTATCTGAGCCCAAACCCAATGCACAGTGAAGTTATCAGTGACATTGGGCAGACATCTGAAGTCCAAATATCTGGTAAACTCAGGGCTGGAACTCCTTTAACTTCTCAACTAACTGGTTGGGAAAAGTGTGAGTAATTTACAGACAACATTAAAACACAGTTCATGGATTTGGAAAATTTTCTCGGTTGAACTCTATGAATTTTTCTTGATATGAATTTTTCTTTGGGTGCCCATCCCAATCCAGCCTGATAGATCTGATTCCTCTGAGCCAGAAAAAATTTAAAACCCTCAGTGAACCAAAACTGTTACGGGTGACACATCCTTTATGTTCATGAACACAAACACACACCTACACACACAGCACCAAATGAGATAAACCACAGGGTTTAAAATAGTCCCACTAGTTCTTTAGAGCTAATGCTCAACAATGAAACTGCACATATTTTTTGATTAACTGACAACAGTGTTGTTTATGGATGCTGGTGTGTGCCTCCATCCTCAGTAAAGGTTCAGTGCTCATGGGACATTGTGCAGGCTCAAGCTGAGAGTTTCAAAACTTTCTCGACAATTTAAGTGATTGATGTGATATGAATAAAATGTTTTGTTTCAGAGTCAGGACAACAGACTGAGAGCTAGAGTGTCAGGATCCAGCTGCCATCTAAGAAAGAGCAAGGGTCAAAGAGTTTATCCTCCAGACTTTATCATGAACCTGGGCCCTCGCACAAAGTAAGAGACTGTTAGTGTAACTGACTGAATAATTCAGTTTTCTGAAATCGGGCCCACAAAGACAGAAATGTCACACCTTTTAAGATTTTAAAGGGAGTTTCTCATATTACGTTTTGTCAGTCTCTTCATTGTGAGATTGGTTGAACATGAGCTGAGCCACTTCAGAGTCTGTAGACCTGTAAATGAAAGAAGGACAAAGAAAAACACTGTTCCATTTACATTCCCCTTAATGATTTAACATTTGAGTTTAAAGCTTCTAGAACATTTGGAAAATTGGATATTTGTACAACAATCAACCAACATTTAGTCTCAGCACAGGTCGCTGCAAAATCAGTGTCAGTTTCTGGATTAATGACTGTTGGAAAGGAGCAGAATGTCCTAACGGATGTAGTTTCCCCAAAAATTTGATAGACTGAAGAAACACTTTGACCAAGGATCTTCCTTTAGTTAAATGTCCAAAATGACAACGAATGATGGACTCAATACCATCGGTAAATACATTTCAGGCCTGAAGAATCCCCAAAAATCTCAGTAATCCCCCCAAACATCAACAGTATCTCCCGTAGTTCAAAATTTGTTGGAAATGTAATGAGAAAGATCCAGAACAAGATGGACTGCAGACAGTCAGAGCAGCACTGGGCAAGTAAGAATGTACATCTATCTGCTCATGTCATCATCTCTGAAAACGGGCCTGTGGTTTGATCAGAGTCATTGTTCCATCATACAGCTTTGGGATTTAAGATGATTAGAAATACCACAAATAAAAGTTTTCGCTTGTCTTTAGTTTTGGGAGCTGATGAAGAAAAACAGATTTCTCAGATTCTGCTTCTTTAGTCTGAAACTATTTCTTCTGTTGGATTTTTACGATAGTGGTCTGGAGGTTTTAATGAACATAAGATCAGTCTGAGGAGGGATGAACATGTGACTGAGGAACTCATGGAAAGGAAGTGAAACCTCCTCAACAGGATCTCACTGGGGCTCTATATCACAAAGGGGAAAGGGGAAGAGGGTTAAATAAACATGGTGAGGCAGCTGAGACAGCTTCCAAGATGGGACCCCCCATGACACTCCAATCAAGTGCCAAGACATCTTTTAAAACCTTACCTGACCAGAGGGCAATCAGAGGTTCTACACGGGGAGGCGTTGGAAAACCTTTCAGTGCAAAAAGTTTACTCTGGACTGGGCAAGGAGCCCCTGAAACCAGACGCCCGTCTGTGGTTCTCTTGTTCAGGAGCTGAACCTGATCAAATGAGCAGTACAGTCTTCACGTGCTCCATTTTCCATCAACATTGAAGCTCACAGCAGAAGCTCCTGTAAAAAATGTTGTTCATATTTGAGGCCTGGATGAAGCGACTTCACTGGATTTCAGCAACAGGAGGGATGTCGATGTCTTAAAAGGGGCATCTGAACATCTGCTGAAAACCTCATCCCGGGAATCTGCTTCCCCGCTCTGATTGGAAACTTTCCGACCTGGGCAAACAGTCAGATCCTCTCATGTGTTGACAGGGTAACAGAACTGAGGCTTTATGCGCCCCCAAAGGGGTACCTCCCGGGGAGATCCCGTGTGAAAAGGGTGTCCAGAAGAATCTCTCACATCAAGACATCAGGAGCCTCACATCATGTGTCAGATCCCAGTCTTCTGCTGGATCTCTGCTACAGTTTGGCAAAGTGACCACAAACAGAGAGAGCTCCCAAGACCCGGGCTGACCTGTACACTTCCCGCTGGTTCAGATAAAGAAAGAAGCACAAGAATGATGGACATGAGCCAGTCACAGGAGTGCGAGGCTGGGCAGGGAACTTCTTCTGAAGCTGGGAGGCTGGCGTTTGAACATCTGAGAAAGGAAACATCGTTACCGAAAACCTGAGCATGGTCCTGATGTCACAGATGCCTGTTATTCCAGGGGGTTTGAAAGATCTTTAAAAAAGAGGTGATCTTCCAAAAAAACAGTCTACTGCTTTGTTTCTGAGCATCAGGAGTTTCTGGCTGCAGTCTACATGTTCCACTGTTACAAGAGGAAGCGAAGCTGAGGACTTTCTGGGGGCAAGACTACAACTGCTCAAAACCCTTTAAGCATTTGGAAATAAAGCAGCTACCCACCACTGTGTCCTCCTGAGATGCAAGAAATCCTCAAAGTAAAATCCCCTACCTGCTTGTTGTTCCTTCATGGCCCTTTTAGGGCAACCAGAGACTCTTAGGGGCCTTCTGAGTCAGGAAAACAATGCACAATAATCATCCAAAGCCATCAAAACCGAAGAAGATGAACAGAAATATTCTCTCTGACAGAAGCATAACATCTTCCACTGTCTGATGGAATGAACCCAACAGTACATCCAGAGATCCAAGGGTTTTGAAGTAAAAGAACAGATCAGAGAGAATTTCTGAGCTCCATTTTTCAACTGCACATTCCCAGATGTCAGGGAGGTTCTGGATGAGTTGGACTGAACAAATACAAACCCTCAGCGGAGGGAACGGACTGATCCCATTGGGAACTTTCAGAAAGGCTGTGTGGTCAGACATGATCTTTAAAAGTCAGTGTAGATTAGTAGTTTATTTTCTAAATACCAGTATAATTTTTATCATTATTCTAATAATGTTTTATAATTTTAGGTCAGCTTGTGTTTTAAATGTGTTTGTCAAATTTAGATTTTTCAGTTGGTTGATTCTTGCGTTAATTTTCTGTTTATTTAACTGTTCATTTTAATTTTATTTGTTAATTTATTTGTATTTCCCTGAGTTTGTTTTAATGTACACCTTGATAATCAAAAACACTTTCATGTGATTCAACTCTACTGAAAAAATAATTATAAATATTATCCATTTCAGGCGCCTGAGTTTCAGTGGTTAGCACTATTGCTCACAGCAAAAGGGTTTTTTAGGTTCCAGAAATTATCTCAGACAAGAATTTCAGTTTCACTTATTTCAGTCAGTTTTAGAATAATATCTTTGAACTTCAATGAAACCTTCAAACTCACAAACGATTTGCCATGGTAGTTTGTTGAAATTTATGAATGTTTTGTGACATTTGGATGATGTTGAAGCACATTATGATGATCCACAATGGGAAAGGGCAAAAGTCCTCTACTCATGTTATGACTCATTGATTAGACATATCTGGTTTGGGTTGAAATGATTTTTATCCACATGATTTATTCTTTATTCAGAATGAGGGTGCAGTTTTTCAGAGATAGCTGTGCTTCCTGGCACTCCGAAATCCAACCTCCATCTGAGACACCTGGACCTGAGTAACAACAAGCTGCAGGATTAAAATGAAGCTGCTGTGGTTTCTGGAGGTCCACACTGTAGACTGGAACTCTAGGTGTTACTGTCTCTGTGTAGATCTTTTATCTTAATCCACAACTGAACCTGGTTTCTTCATCCAGAACTTGAATCCTTCATCTTTAATGAATGAATGAATGAGATTTGAAATAGTTGTTGTTTCATATTGTGGCTTATTCTTATCTCAGGGCAAATTTTCTTTCACTTCATTCACTTTCTTTTGTTTTACCCAACCAGTGTTAGAGAGGTCTGAGAGTTAAAATTTAACCTCGTAAATAACTTACTGATAATGGCTGCAGACCAAAGCATTCAAAAAAATATTCAAGTTTTTTAAACCAATAATTAAGACCCGGAAGTTTGAGAACTAACAGGTCTGAAAGAACAAAAACACTCAGTGAAAATACAATGATAGCCTTATTCTACAATATTGAAATAGCTAGATAACCCAAATGAATACAATAAAAGTTTAAAACAGGGGTGGGGTCCCTCACTGGGGGGAGATTCTATCACAAAACCCGATTATACACACCATTATACTGAAGTCTACAACCCACTGCCATGGAAATTCAAAGCTTTGACGCTTTCCATTATATTACCACACAGCAGGGGTGGGATCCGCAACTACTCCCCACTGCAAACTCAATAATCATTGTTCAGATAAATGAAGAAGAAAGGACCCATATGGACAGATAAAAACAATGAGTTCACAGAAAATGGGTTAGCAAAATCATTCATGTCCAAAACAACATGAAAGAAAAAAGCCAGCCAATAAAAGGGCGTCAGAAGGGGCAGTCTGGATCAGGGCCCGAAAAGGGGAAACCAAATTTAAAATGTGTATTATACTTTGGATATGCTCCCGTACTGCCTTTAAATAAGTTTCATACTTAGGACATGAGGGCCTACTACAGTCCTGTTCTGTCTGGTTAGTGGATATTTGCAGCAAAGGACACAGAATGCAGTATCAAACCTGTGAGCACTCTGTCTCACACACCTGGACAACAACTTACCTCCCTGAATGCTGTTTTCGACTTCAGCCACATTTAACACCTCCCATCCTCCAAGTTGAAATAACTTGGAGCTCTGTAACTGTTACGGACTTTCCAAACAGACCCGCATTCAGGAGGCCACACCTCCAACACCACCAACTCCCAAAACGCTACCACAGGGCTGTGTGCTGACCCATTCCTTTACTCCTCTTCACTGACTGAACGTAAATGGATCCAATCCCTATCAAGTTTGCAGATGAACTGCAGTGATTGGCTCATCGCATGTATGAGACTGCCAGGAGAGGGACAGCACCTGGCCACTGGCTAAATACTTGCTCCTGTTTTAAACAGACAAAAGGCTTATTTTGGACTAGGAGGTAAAGGAGGCCCAAGCCCATTCACACAATGGGATGGCTGTGAACGTTTCCCGCTTCAAATTCTGGAGACCCCCATTTACAAGGACTGTCCTGTTACCAACACTCAGCCTGGTCAAGAAGCTCAAGGGACTCTTCTTCCTGGACATGAAAAGAACCACCTGCTGCAACATTCCAAAGGCTCCTCCACCCCTACCAAACGGTCTGTTTAACTTCCTGCCTCGGAACGCCCAGGAGCCTCGGAACCAGTAGCTCAGGGCAGCTTTTCCCAGTGTTCCTTATGGAACTCAGGGGGGGTTGTGGGTTTTAGCAGTTGAGGACCTCGTTCTAAAGCTGAGTTCCTCGGCTGCCCTGGGCTGGTCGGGGAGCAATTCCATTGCCCATGCAAATACCTGAATTTACAGCCTGGTAATTTTTGTTTTGGTCTCTGATAGTTTCCCTCTGTGAACACGTAGGAATTTTGTACCACAACGTTTAGTGTTATTGAACAAAATTGGGCGTGGTTACGTTGAGGACAACCCAGACAGGCACAGGTAGTTAGCTCTTTCTAAAAGCATCCTGGGCTAAGGGTACATCAGAGCCCCCATACCTCAGCGGGTTGTAGGGCTTTAGTTCCATGTTTGTTTTGCCAATGTTAGGGTAGTTTTGTGACAGTATGCTTATTTATATAATTGTTAACCACCTTAAGTCTGTGTTGCAGTTTTTTTGAAATAAATTTCTCCAATATTTACCGATGTTTTTATTTAAATTTGCATTATCGGGATATTTTGCACGGTCATACTTTAATTGCCCAAATTTTTGTCATGATACAGATAGAGGACGAACAATAATTAGGACACTGTTCAGTGTGTTCTGTGCTCAGAATCGTTTTTTGAATACTAAAGGGTAAATGTTTTGTCCTTTTTTCTGTTAAAAAAATTTTAATTGCATGGACAGACAGCTCTCATAGCGGTTGCTGTTGATTGTACTGTCTTTTAAAATGGATAGTGGGTGCAGGCATTTAAAAGCTAAATAAAATAACATTCATATATTATTATCATCATTTTATACGTTATCATTAATAACTGTTTTTTAAATTTTAATATATTTTATCAATATGAAATAATGATTGTTTCACAGTAAATAACAGGCTAAATACATTTCCCCACAACTCAAAAACCCCGCAGCTCCACCTAAACCTCTCATCTGAAACAGTCCCTGTTTAAAACAGCACAACATTTGATCTCTGTTTGTCTTGTTCGCGGTCAACGGGGAATTGATAGTTTGGTACTGGGGACTGTGGGTGGTGGATGCTGATGAGCTCCGGCTGCTTAGCCTAGCTATTTGCTGATTAACAATAGCTCTGTTGTCGAGCTGTTGGGGGTGACCCGCTGACCGTAAATAACCGCCTCTTCCAATATGGAAAGTACCCCCACTAAAATCCAAGATGGCAACTCAAAAGCCCATGGTTTGGGCACAAAACCGACTCCCGAAACCAATGGTGCTTTTTCCTGTCTTTAGAGTCTATGATTGAACTCAGCCCCGTGTAAACCCCCTCCACCCCACACCAACCTGCCCCGGACCCCCCCATCACACACACCATCCATATTCCACACCAACCTTCCTTTATATGTACATATATTCCCTAAACCTTTCTGTTAGTAAGTTTATATTAACTGTATGTCTGTACATAAATTAGATACACAATCATCTTATGTATGATCATAATTTATTTTACTTTATTTGTTATAAAACACTCACCTGTATACTGTTTATATATATTTTTTATATATGTATATCTACCTTGAATCTCTATATCTTGCACTTGGTTTTTTTCCCTACCCGTTGCCTGTTTTATTCTGGTTAGATACTAAAATCTTTAAATTTACCCTGTCCCTGACTATGTATGACAAAAGTTGAATCTAATCTAATTAATGAGACTAAAAGGTGCAACCCTCAGTCTTCCCGCCAATGGAAAAACACATTGCTATAGAACACGGAGAGTGATTTTGTTCAACACAGCGACCTCTAGCATGATCACACCTACAGGCTACAGGACTACACAGATCTGTGAATCCCGAAATACCTCTATAACAAAACAAAAAACCTTTTCCCTTGTCTCTCTCAAATCAACTTTCCCTCACCTGGGACACACCAAGCACTGCTCGGAGGACTCAGACAAGAGGGAAATCTGCACCTCCCCCTGGGCTTTAAAGGCGGGGATATCTATTCCTACTCATTAGTGGGTGGGGTTAAAAAACCAGCCAAGCTAACTCAACCTCACATTTAATTACAAAAACTATTCAGCTAAAAGTTCATAAAAGCAGAAGGTCATGTAAAAACTTTAACAATGAAGAGATTTTTAAGGCTCATCTGAGTGATATTTATCATCTAAGTACAAACTTTATTAAATCAGATTTTTGGGAAATTAAATACTTTTTTCTTCATAACATGGGTTTAGTTCTAGTTTCTGACTGATCAGAGACCTGTACTGAATCAGGTTTGGGATTAGTGTAACTTGGTTTACTTAAAACTTAAAATAATATTGACTTATCACATTATATCCCTTTGGGCTGATATATAATTGAAAATTATTTCTAGTTTTTTTTATTTGCATGTGATCACCAACAAGACATTTTCCCGGGTCAGGACAACATTTGAAGTTTGATCATCAGTGTGAATCAAAATCGTTTTTTTTCCAACATGTCTATTTGATCTTTACTTCTAAAATTTAGACTTGACTGGGGGATGAGAAACGTGTTGACAGAATAGTTGTATGAATGTTGTTGGGGAAATTTTATGATTTTGCTGAAGGCTGAAGTATGATGATCCACAAAGAGGACAAATCCTCTATCATGTCAGTGAAAGCTCTTGATTAGGACATATCGATTGGATTAGAAATGATTTTATCCCCATGATTTATTCTTTATTCAGATTGAGTTTCTGCTGGTTGTCAGAATGTTGCTCTCTGGGCCCCAGCTCTGAATCAACCCCTCCATCTGCAACCTGGACCTGGGGCTACAGCGAAACTGCAGGATTCAGGAGTGGGCTTTTGTGGTTTTTTGGAGATTCCACACTGTAGACTGGAACTTGAGGTCAGTTCCTGTCTGTTAAGTTGTAGATCTTATATTCCTAACCTAATCACAACTGAACCTGGTTTATCTTCATCCCGAATTTGAATCCATAATCGAAGAATGAAGATTTGATAAATGTTGTTCCATATTGTGACTTTTCTTATCTCAGACTAAAATTATTCTTCAGTTTCTTATTTCAGTCAGTTCATAATCAGATGTTTTTTATCCACTATTCATACAAATACATTTATACAAATGTTACACTGTTAGTCCTCCACCACACAGGCAAACACCAAAATCCATCAATAACCACAGTGTAAAAAGATAAGTAAAACCGATAAAACAGGAACTTTTAGGCTTTATCATAAATCTTTTGAAGAAAATTTGGGGGCAAGATAAATAATCAAAATAGTAAAATAAAATAAATGCAAAAGGGACAATCAAATGTAATAGAATGAAGTGAATAATTAAAAGAAATCAAAGTGAAATTGAAAAATGTCAAAAAAGTGAAAGAAAAAGATGACAGAGTAAATACAGAAACCGAAACAAACAAATAACAGTAATAAAATAAATAAATAAAAAAATAAATAAAAGGCTAAAATGTATAACAGACAAATAAATAAACTTCAATTAAAAGTCAGATTAAAGAATAGGTGTTGAGTTTGCTTCTAAAAGATCAGAGTTTTTCTCTGCCTCAGGTCTTCAGGGGGGCTGTTCCGGAAATTGACCATATAATAAAAGGCTTCTCCATAGGTTTTGTCTAAAATTTAAGCTTAATTAAAGCCACACCAGAAGACCAAGGTTTCCAGTGGGCTCAAAGTTAAAGCAAATCTGATAATGGTTGGACAAAGACCATAGAGCTTTATAAACCAATAAAGGGATCTTAAAAACAGTTCTAGGAGACAGGAACCAGTGCAGAACCTTCAAATCAATACATGTTCCGGGCTGAGTTTTGTCATACACATGCTGTGAACTTTGAAGCAACTTATCTGAGATATGTTCTTCTTAGGAGACGAAAACAGAGTGTTGCAGAATCAATTCTGCAGTGATAAAATAGCAATGTTCTGCATTGACTTAGAGAAATGGTTGAATCTGGCAATATTCTCAAATGATAAAAACAGTTTATTACATTTAATGTGAGGCTCAAACTAAGATCTGAGTGAAGATGACTCCTTGTTTTCCTTTTTTACAAATGTTTATTCGGAGTTTTTTTGTCCTGATTGAGTTTTGAAAATTTCTGCCATCTATAACGTATCTAAAATACAGTTAAAAGAGCCTGGAGCCTGGATCATCAGGAAAAGCAATGTAAAACTGTGTATATCAAGGGCCCATGGAAGCTGATGCAGTGCCTGTGACTTTCAAGTGGAGCACGAAAGTAAAAAGTGTGGGACCTAAAATTGAACCCTTGGGAACACCACAATTTAATTAATATCTTTAGAAAACATTGCCCATCTAACTAAATTTCTGTCAGTAAGATAATCTTGAACCAAATAAAAACAGTACCCGAGAGGGCCCGTTAGGGTTGAAGTCTGTAAAAAAGAATGGTGTGAAAAGTCAAAATTGCACCCAATCGAATGTCACTAATACAGGTGTTTTGTTGTTTGTTTGTTTTGTTTTTCATATCCATATATCACCTGAGGTCATTTACAATCTTGAAACGTCTCAGTACATGATTGGTCCAAAGACAAATTTTTATATTTCAAAAATACGTGAAGTTTCAAAACCATTCAACTGATTAAAACAAAACTTTTCTAAATGTTACTTTAAATGGTAGATTGGATACTGTTTGTGGTTTTAAGTATGGAGGATCAAATTGTTTCTTCAGAAAAGATTTGACTCTGCGTTTAAGGGAGCAGGAAGACACCCAAACTGAAGAGAATATTTTAATTTAATAAGTCTTCATTAAGCTATAAAGGGTTTTAACATGTTGAATAAAATTCTTAAAAGGAAGTTTGAAATAAAGCAGCATCTTTTGACCCCAATATAAACAGTTTGAAAACCTGGTCTAAAACCCGAGGGTAAAAAGGGTTTTAAAAATGGATAAAATATTGATTAGTGGCAAAACCCCTTTCCAAAAACTCAAAACCACAGATCCAGTTGTCATATAATTCTTGACAATAAATTCAGGAATACTCGAATGTACAGTCCCCAAGACTGTTTTCTAAATAAATGAAAATGTCCCTGTGAGTTTTCAAAGTCCATTTTATCAAAAAAAACAGAAGATCCTCAGAACTAAAATTGTCTAATCAATTTAAACATTTTACTATTATTATTATTATTATTATTTATTCCCGTAGTAGTATTTTGTGTAAAATTCTGCTGAGCATTTTCCCAAGTTTTCATTAAATCCATTTGAATAGTTGTGTTCAGTTTAATATTGTTTTAGTGGATTTCCTACGATCTGGGCAGAGACCAGGGCCAAGAAGACATTTTCCTGGATCAGCTGAACATTTGAAATTTGATCCATTTCAGTGGTGAAACAAAGTCAGTTTTTAGTCCAACATGTCTGAGTTGATCTTTCCTCTAATTCCAGTTCTGAGCTTTAGCAACATGTATGAATCTGTGGCATGAATAGTTGTATGAATGTTGTGGACATTGGGTGATTTTGAAAGTACATATGATGATCCACAAAAGAGAAGGACAAGTCCTCTACTCATGTTAGTGAAAGCTCATGATTAGGACATATCATTGGATTAGAAATGATTTTTTCCACATGATTTATTCTTTATTCAGATTGAGTTGGTGGGTTTTTAGAGATAGCGGCTTTTTCTCAGCCTGAAGTCAACCCCTCCATCTGAGACACCTGGGCCGAGCTACAACATGAGATTCAGAGGGAAACTGCTGTGTGGTTTTCTGGAGGTCCACACTGTAGAACTGAGACTTGAGGTCAGTTCACTGTCTGTTACTTTGTGATCTTATATCTTTAATCCTGAACCTGGTTCATCTTCATCCAGAACTGGACATTATTCCATTCAGGATTGAAATATTCATTGTTGTTCCATATTGTGACTTTTCTTATCTCAGACTAATTGTTCCTTCAGTTTCCTTTCTTTAGTTGTCATGAATAACGTCTGTTACTTCAATAAACCTTCAGAACTCAAACACCTATTTGTCACAGTCAACAGACTAATGTTTCTAAATGAAATGTAAAAATGTCCAGTGTAGGTTGTTCAAAGTCATTTATACAACAATATACAGAAGATCCTCAGAACAATATTTGTACAAATCAATTGAAAACACTTGCTGAAGAAAAAACTCTTTTCCTTTGAAATTTATTTCAGAAGTTCAGGACTAATCTTTCTTCACCTTGTGTGGTTTTGATCTTTAACCAAGGTAGAAATTTAGTCTTTTCTGAAATTGCTTGATAAATGTTTTGGGGCAAAGCTTAAGGACCACACGTTGGTTTTGACATGTTTCAGTCCATTAACTGCAAATCTTGTTGTATTTAAAAAGCTTGTTGGAAAGACCAACAAATAAAATGTATTATTATTTTAATTATTATTTACCCCAGTTTAGTATTAAATTGTATGTATGACTTGTGCTAATTTCCAAAGTTTTACATTAAATCTTATCCTCTAATACAGACTTTTTTTTCCTTCAAAATGGCAGCACTCTGCTCAGCAGTGGCTGTCGCTGGATAGTGACCCTGTTTTTCTGCTTTTCTATGATTTCAGTGTAACCTTGGTTGCGACTAAAGAATAATGTACAAACGTAAGCATTCAGAATTACAGTTTTACAGTAAATATGGCTGTAGATGCAAAAGGAGCGTTTCACAGATAGACTGCTTTGGATCCCCAGCTGACTTTAAGTGGGAAACCACATTCCTGCTGGAGGAACACAAGCCTTCAGGAAGCGAAGCACGGGTGCTCGGGGCTAAGCCCAAACCCAAAGGCTAACCGGGAGGACCTCTACCCGGCATTCCTTCTCCACGTCCCTCCCTGAAACAAAAAAAGGCTTCTTCAACTGACCTCACAACATTAAGAAAGGTGGGGACTGCTGCATTTTCTGTTCGTGGTTCCATCATCTACACCAACAAATTCAGCTCTCAGAATAAGTTTTGACTGAAATCTGACGTTACTTCCTGGGAATTGCATTTTGTCTATTCAATGTTTGCACAACCCAGCGCTAACCCAGAAGGCTCTGGCGTTTCTCTACTTTCCATCAGCAACTTACAAAACACACACAATGAGGGTTTTTTCATTGCTGGGGCTTTAATCAGGCCAACATGAAAATGTTCCTCATTTCCACCAATTGTAAATTTGCAACCCGAGGAAAAACACTGGCCTTCCTCAGCAACATCAAAGAGGCATTCAGAGCAGTCCACCCAAACCTGCCTCTGACCACCTCTCCATCAGCTTATTCCCGCATATGGCCCCTGCTAATCAGAAAGCTGTCCCAAGCGTGAGGTTGACCAGCAGCTCTGGGGCTGCTTTGAGTAGTTTGTACCACCTAATCGCTCCACAGAAGCACATCTCCTGTTCTCCACCGAGCTTTCAACATCTGGAGGGACACCACCCGTGAGAATGCTGTTGTGGACTTCAGTTTCCCGCATTCAACACCATCATCCCAAGAATGTAGCAAACTGACACCACTCGATTCAACACACCCATAGCCTTCCACAACAAAATTTTCTCAGGCTTTAAACAGAAACCCAGCCCCCATTGTTTGTGTGGAAAAACACTCCCGGTCATCAGGCTGAGCACTGGTTCCCCAGGGTGGACCTGACCTTGCCATCTGAAGCCCACGGTTAACCACCGAACCAACTCAGCAAGGTATCTGTGGGATAAAACAACAAAACAACGTCAAAAAGGGGACCTGGTTGGGCTGATCAAGAACTCTAATCCAACTGATAAACGAAGGAGTGATTGTGGACTCGGAAGAACCACCTGCAACGCCTGTAATTGTGCAACCTTTAGGTTGACACAACAAACTAACCAAAATTAAAAAACAGTAAAAAAAATTTTTCCAAAGGAACCCTTCACTTCCAAAAAATAAGTTTCTACAGACAATTATACTCGTTTTGCTCAGGCAATTCCAAGATATTAAATAGAAAAGGATAATATAAATTTTTAAAAAACAAAGGTAACTCTTAAACCCCAAAAAAACAATCAAAGGTTTTATCAGATGACATTAACAAGGGGTGTTCTTTTCAAATGTACCCAAAAACAAGGCAGTTTTTATTTAAAATTATTAAAATTGCAGTTCTTTTAGGGTTCTTTTCCCTCCAATTAACGACCTCTAAAATTTCACCGAACACTGTTTTGGTTCAAAGTTTGAAGGCTTAAACCGGGAAGACCAATTTGGAGGAAGGGACCCCTTTTACAAGGTGAAATTTTCTCAATAATGATTTTAAACATTTTAACCATGTTCCAAAACTCCTGAGGTTCTTTGTCAGATTTGTTCTCCATTTTGGCAATTTTTCAAAAATGTTTAACTTAGAACAACCTTTGCCCCCAGTTGCTAAAACTTTAAATGTTGGGTTGGTCCCCTTTTTCCCAGCTGGGGAAACCGCAATTGCTCTTCGTACATTTTAAAATTATGTTTGTATAAGTTTTGGCAATTTAAACCCAGAAAACTCAACACTTGGATCCTTATAACAAACTATTCTACCCCTTCTTTTTAAACGTTCTTAGTTTAATGAACACCCTAAAATTTTTAAACTAAGAATCCGGCAATAAAACCCCCCCTATATGAAGGTAATAAACAAATAATGAACTTAAACCGTACTTGACAAACAAATTAACTCTAATTTATTTTGGTTCGGAAACACTTTAAAAACTAGGAATTACACTAGGTTGGGCTTATTTTTAAATCAATTCCCGACATTTTTCATCCCTTAGGGATTAAAAAACGGAAATTTAAAAGGCTTAAAGTGGGTGGAAGTTCCCGCAATTGGATCATGCTTCCAAAGTTTTATGGCGGGTCATTCAGTTCTGGCTCCCGGCTAATTTGACGATAATTCCGATTACGGGAAATGCAGAATTAAACTGCGGATTAATCCCTTAGGGCCCCTCATTCCTTTTTAAGCCAAGCTCACCTTGTGCCGTGTTCCTTAAGTTGTAAACAGCCAGGCATAAGCAGGATTTTGAGTTGCCCCTTTATGAAGGGAGGAACTGTCAAAGTTGAGAAGCTTGGTTTACCCTTTTTCCTGCGTTTTAAATGATGGTCTTGACATCTTGACATTAACGGGAAAACCATTCAGGGAAAATCTAGAATTTCGAAATAAACATGCCCATCCTCACTTAATGTTCCGACCTTATTAAAAACCTAGGGCCCATGAAAAGGGCAACCCGTTCCCAAACTTAACCCCGGACAAATTTTACAGAAAAACAATCAAGCATATAAATGGAAATAATTTTTAAAACCCAAATCTTTTTTGAATGGGCCAAATATCAGGTAAATTCAGGAACATTAAAAACTCCTGATTTAAAATCCAATGGAATTTGATGGTTGATAAAATTTGGCAGACCATTAACTAAACAGTCCGCCTTAAAAGGGAGGTAAGTTATCTTACCAGAGAAACTATCATTTTTAAGTAAATTTTTCATTTTAAATTTCAGTATTCCTCTAACCTGTAGTTTTTAATTCAAATTCCCCCAATTTATTGAAAATAGTTTTTAATAACATACTTTCGTTACTACATTTTTTACAGGGCCCGGGGCCCTTCCCTAAAGAAAGGGAAAAGCAAATTTTTCAAATTTAATTTGTAATTTTTTTAAAATTCATGTGAATATAATTGGTTTAATTTTTCAAATGAAAAAACTGATTTAATGTCACATAAGAAAAAAGGTTTTTGGGGCCTTAAGGACATCCTAACTGATTGTATTGTAAAAGGTTATTGCTGAAAGGGTCTCTGGTCAATCCCCCAGAGAAATACCGAGATTAACAACGGGTTTATTTTGTTTTGAAGGCCCTAACGTGATGATCAAATGTCACTTATCAACAAATAAAATTATCCACTAAGTAAAATAATGTTGAAAATGAAATAGGTTTTCTATGAAACACTGAGGCTAACAGTTCCGGGGAACTTGGGTTTAAAAAAATTGCAACACCCTTTAAAAAAAGGGGTTTTCCCAGGTTTTCTTTTAAAGCTTTTTTTAGAGTGTTAAAATACCACCTAAATTTTTTTTGGAAAGGGAAAAAGAAAATGTTTTAATTTAATTTTTTTAAATAAATTTCCCTTTTGGTTTAAAATTTTGGTTAAAAAAAAATTTTATTTTGGGAAAAAAAATAAAAATTTGGGGACCGGGGAAAATATTTTACGGGGATTTAAAATTTACCCCGTTTGGGAAAACATTTTCAAGGTTTTTCTTTTAAAATTTAAAACAAAAAAAAAAGGAAACACTGAAAACTTTTAGGTTTTTTGCCCCCCGAAAAAGAAACCCGGTGGGGGGGTTTAAAAATTAAATCTTAAGGAAAATTTTCCCCTAAAGAATAAAAAAACCTTTTCAAACCCAAAAATCCCAAACCCCGAAGGGGGAAATATTTAAAAAATTGGGAAAAAAACCCCAAAAACCTTTGCCCTCGGCCCCGCAAAACCCCCTCCCGGGAAAGGGAACAATTGGCCCCGGGAAACTCGGGAAAACCCCGGGGGGGGTTCAAAGGTAAAACCCCCAACCCCTTTGGTTTTTTGGGGGGGTTTAAAATACAAATAAAAAGGGGGTTTTCCCCCTTTCTTTTTTGTTTTAAAAAAAGGAAATGGGGGAAAAAAAATTTCCGGATTTTTTAGCAAAATTTTCTTTGGTTGGGGGGGGGTTTTCACCAAAAAACCCCGGGGTTTTTGCCCAGGGGTTGGGGGAAAAAATTTATGGAATTTAAAAAAGGGGGAGGGAAAAAAAATCCTCCGGGGGTTTTTAAAGCCAAAAGGTTAAAAAAAACAGGGTGGGAACCCCGGGGGCCCCCAAAATTTTAACCCCAGAAAAAAAACCCCCCGAACCCCTTCCTCCGGGAAAAAACCCAAAATTTACCCCTTTGGCCGTTTAAACTCCGGAGTACCGGACTCGGAGCCCCGGGAAAAAGCCCCATCCCCAACAAAACCCGAAATGGGAAAATAAAAACCCCTCAATTTTCCCCGTTTAAAAAAAGGGCTCCAAAAAAAGCTTTCGGGTTTGGGTTTTCATTTTGTTTGCTAGGGCAATTTCCCGGGTTAACCAAAAGGGAATAGGCTTTCGGGAAATCTGGGCCCAAAACTTCAAAACTTTAATTTCATACAAAACACTGTAGCACAAAGTGCTGTCCACAGAGTTAGTCCCTCCACCCTACACAGGCAAACACCCCAAATCCATCAATAACCACAGTTAAGTAAAGGTTTCAATAAAACAGGAACTGAGGAAATACTATCATAAATCTCAAGGCTTTGCAATGAGAAAACACTGGAGGCAGGATAAATAATCAAAATAGCAAAATAATATAAAATACATAAATAATAGGAACAATCAAAAATGATATAAGATAAGATAAGATAGACTTTATTCATCCCACAACGGGGAAATTCAATTGTTACAGCATATATAGAAAAAAGGTAGAAAACGGCAGTAACAGAAAATATAAAAATAACAATATACAATCCAAAAACACAATGGAGAAAAACAAAGGCAAAAAAAAGTACTCAGGTTATAAATATTATATTATATACTATATACAAAAGGTGCTTGAGTCTTTGTAAAGAAAGTGACTGGTGATGTATGTAAACAAAAAAACAGAATTATGGCAGTGCAGAGCAGCAGTAGTAATATGTAACATGGTTTCATTATGTGTTGTCATTGTACAACCTCACAACTGTTGGGATGAAGGACCTGCGGTACCTCTCCTTCTTACACCGCGGGTGTAGGAGTCTGGAGCTGAAGGAGCTGCTGAGGGACCCCACAGTGTCATGTAGGGGGTGGGAGGTGTTGTCCATGATGGATGTCAGCTTAGCCAACATCCTTCTCTCCCCTACTTCCTCCACAGAGTCCAGAGGACAGTCCAGGACAGAGCTTGCTCTCCGTATCAGTCTGTTGAGCTTTCCCTGTCCCTGTCTGTACTGCCCCTCTCCAGCAGACAACAGCATAAAAAATGGCTGAGGCCATCACAGAGTCATAAAAGTCCTGAGCAGAGGCCTGCACACTCCGAAGGACCTCAGCCTCCTCAGCAGGTGGAGTCGACTCTGTCCCTTCTTGTAGAGGGCATGGGTGTGGTCAGTCCAGTCCAGTTTATTGTTTAGGTGAACACCCAGGAATTTGTAGCTGTCCACCAGCTCGATGTCCAATCCCTGGATGTTCACCGAAGTGAGGTGATGTCCTTTCCTCTGGAAGTTGATGATCATCTCCTTTGTCTTGCTCGTGTTGAGCTGCAGCTGGTTGAGCTCACTCCAGCAGGCAAAGTCCTTGATGACCTTCCTGTATTCCAGGTCATTTCCCTCAGAAACACAGCCAACGACAGCTGTGTCATCCGAGAACTTCTGGATGTGGCAGTGGGTGGTGTTGTAGGTGAAGTCCGAGGTGTACAGTGTGAAGAGGAAGGGGGAGAGCACGGTACCCTGAGGGGCTCCTGTACTGCACAGCACCACATCAGACACACAGTGATGCAGCCTCACATACTGTGGTCTGTCTGTGAGATAGTCTTTTGTCCATGCAGCCAGGCGTTGGTCCACTCCCATGTTCTCCATCTTCACACTGAGCAGTGATGGCTGGATTGTGTTAAAAGCACTGGAGAAGTCAAAGAACATGACCCTCACAGCACTCCCGCTGTCCTCCAGGTGTAGCAGTGATCTGTGCAGCAGGTAGGTCACTGCGTCGTCCACCCCTATCCCCGTCTGATAAGCAAACTGCAGAGGATCTAGTTGTGAGCCCACAATCTCTCGCAGCTGCCTCAGGATGATCCTCTCCATAGTCTTCATTAGATGAGACGTCAGAGCAACAGGCCTGAAGTGGTTTGGCTCCTTTGGGACGCGATGTCTTGGGACCGGAACCACACAGGAGGTTTTCCACAAGGCCGGGACCTTCTCCAGTCTCAGGCTCAAGTTGAACATGTGACTGAACACGCGCAGAGCTGATCAGCACAGTCCTTCAGGAGTCGAGGCTGATCCCGTCCGGGCCTGGGGCCTTCCTTGCCTTGATCTTCTTAAGCTGACTCCTCACCTGATTGTCAGTTATGGAGAGGGGGTGGGGGGTGGTTGTAGGAGAATCTCTCAGTGGGGCTGGTGTTCTGATGAGGGGCAGTCATCAGGTGTTGAGGGTGGCAGGCTGAGGAATGGGGGAGGGGGAGAGGAGGTGGCAGGGGAGGTGAGGAGGAGGAGGAGGGAGGAGGAGGAGGAGGAGGGAGAGGAGGAGGAAGGGGGGGGAGGGGAGGAGAGGGAGGAGGAGGAGGAAGAGGAAGGGGAGGAGGAGGAGGAGGGGGGAGAGGAGGAGGGGGAAGATGAAGGGGAGGCCAAATCAAATCTGTTGAAAAACAGATTCAGTTGGTCCGCCCAGTCCTTGTCCCCGCCGGCCTGTTCTCTCCCCACTCCCTTCCCATGGCCTGTGATGGTCTGCAGTCCTCTCCAGACCTCTCTGGCGTTGTTCTGCTCCAGGCTCTTCTCCAGTTTCCTCCTGTACTGGTCCTTCCCTTGCCTGATCTTCACCCGAAGATCCTTCTGGACTCTCCTCAGTTCCTCCTTGTCCCCTGAGCTGAAGACCCTCTTCTTCTCATTCAGAAGAGCCTTAATCTCAGGGGTCACCCAGGGTTTGTTGTTGGCAAAACACCGTACCATCTTGGAGGGCACAGTGTTTTCCACACAGAAGTTGATATAGTCCGTGATGCAGTGGGTCATGCTGTTGATGTCATCGCCATGGGGGCTGCAGAGTGCATCCCAGTCTGTTGTCTGGAAGCAGTCTCTGAGTCTAGCACTGCTCTCCTCAGTCCATTGTTTCACAGGCCTCTTCACAGGTCGTTGTTTGATCACCCAGAGGGTGTAGTCTGTGACCAAATGGACAAGGTTGTGATCAGAACGACCCAGCGGGGGGGGGAAGCTGTGTATGCATCCTTGATGTTTGCATACAGTAGGTCCAAAGTTTTATTGTCTCTGGTGCAGCATTTCACATACTGGGTGAAGGTAGGGAGAGCAGATGAAAGGGAAGCATGATTAAAGTCACCGGATATGAGGATGAGGGCTTGAGGGTGCTGGTTCTGGAGATCAGAGATGATGGTGTGGATCTGATCTGTAGCTGCAGCAGCGACAGCCGAGGGATGAATGTAAACAGTCACAGCAATCACGTGTGAAATCTCCCTCGGCAGATAGAATGGGCGCATGCTAACCGCTAACAGCTCCAAGTCTCTGGTGCAGACCTGCTCCTTCACAGTAATATGTCCCGGGTGGCACCATCTCTCATTTACAAACATCGCTATCCCCCCTCCTTTCTTCTTACCGCTCTCAGCTGAGCTCCTGTCGGCTCGAAGAAGTTGGAAACCGTCCAGAGTGACGTGTGAGTCCGGAGAAAGTTCGTTCAGCCACGTCTCAGTGAAACACATGAGGCTGCATTCTCTGTACTCCCTCTGCAGTCGGGTCAGCGCCGTAAGCTCTTCCATCTTGTTGGGGAGAGATCTTACGTTCCCCATGATGATAGACGGTAAACATGGTTTATACCGTCTTTTCCGCTCCCTGCGCTTAACTCCCGATCTGCATCCACGTTTCCTCCTTCGTAGCTCCTGGGGGATCTCCGGTCTCACAGTGCAGAGAAGAGGTGTGTGACGCAGGGCCAACAGTTGCTCCCAGGTGTAAACAATGGAGCCGTGGGTGAATGGGGTCCCGTGGCTGTGTGTGTTCCCCACAGCCACACCAAAAAGTTCCAAAAACAGCAAAGCGCAAGCTACAAGAATCACAAAAAAAGATCCATCCATAGCTGCACCTTTGCTAAAAAAAGTGTCGGTGTGATCAAAAAAAACTGGTAACTAAAAAAGTACACTAAAAATTATGGCAACAACTAAAAAACACTAAAAAGAGGTAGAAAGGTACAGAGCTGCTGCAGTCATAGTTAAATGTCTCATTTTGTAATATCTGCATGCATTTTTGATAATTTTACTCACTTTTTTACCATGCTTTTGTCATGGTCCACTTTAGTTTCTCATTAATGTTGCCTGAATGCTGTGAAAATCCCTTGTTTTGTGGGGCTTTATTGTGTGCAATTTGATATTTGATATTTACCCAGGTTTGTCCTTGCTGTTGCATGGTCCTCAAGTTCGTCTTAATGTGTTCTGAATGCATGGATGCATATAAGTCAAATTTCTCATTGTTGTGGTTTAATTAATGTTGTCTTGCACTCTGCTGAATAAGATGATGATGTTAAAGGAAGTGATTTTTCAAAGGCTTTTTTTTAGAAAATTAATTTGCTTGGTTTGAATTCTATGAGAGTGGGTCGCGACTTAATGACCACAGGAAAATGTGGGTCCCAGAGTGAGACCAGTTGAGAACCACTGCTATAGTGGGCCATACACAGTGAGTTGGAGGTGAATTTGGGCACCTCCATACAAGTAATCAGGTAATTAATAAATAAGGATTCTGTGTACTTTTGCAGATTTTGCTGGAAGTCAGTTTTGTTTGATGTTGCCAATTTCTTCTAATTTTCCTGCCACCTGAGAAATGTAAGTTTAAATTGATTAAAAGAATGTCCTATACTAAAAATGATAATCTAATCCAAATAATTAGAATCTAAAAACCTAGCTTCATTGGATTTATTTCCATCATCAAAGAATATTAAATAAAGATGTGAGATGTGAATTTTAATGGTTTGATATTGAATCTTTTTTTAAATTTTTGTTTACAGCTAACCACAATTATAAAAGATAACCAAATGTTAGAAGTCAACAAATATCAGCATGTATTGAATGTACATGTGTTATGTATTAGCATATATTGGATATATTTGTGTGTGTTGAAAACTGTCAAGTATTCACTTGTGACTATGGAATGTTGCAATCTTTGTGTTATTTTTCTGCAATATTTTTTTTAGATAAAATGAATAGGAAGTCTGCACCTGTCTCCAGCGCAACTTTAAGACGGAGGACCCGTGTAGATTTAGAGAAACGACTAAAACAAATTAGGGATGACTGCTCAAATGTGACAGACTTTCAAATGACAGCAGGGCTTGGAGATGAGTTTTTTGAAGAAAGCTTAAATTGTACTGACAGTCAAATTTCTTCAGACATTACAACTGCAGCTGTCTTTAGTGATGAGGAAAGGGACATTGAAGTAGATACAGACTTGTTGGAAGGCTTTGTGCCTGGTGGCTGTGAGGGACACAATCAGACATCTGATTCTGATTGCTCTGACGATGAACACAGTGAGACATTTTCACTCTCTGACAGCATTTCCAACTGGGCCATACACTTTGGCATTTCTTTGGTTGCTTTTACAGCACTATTGGGCATACTTAGCACTTGTCATCCTAATCTTCCAAAAGATGCTAGGACCCTCCTTAGGACTAAGAAAACCAGTACTATTTGCTGTGGTGTATCGTCCACCTGCTGCTTACTCTGAGTTTTTGTCTGAATTCACTGAATTTTTATCTGATTTAGTGCTTAGTACGGATAGAGTAATTATAGTGGGCGACTTTAATATTCATGTCGATACCCACAATGACAGCCTTAAGACTGCTTTCTATTCAGTATTAGACTCAATTGGCTTTTTACAAAATGTTAACAAACCAACTCACTTTTTTAATCACACCCTTGATCTTGTACTAACCTATGGCATAGAAGCTGAATATTTGACAGTATTCCCTCAGAACCCTGTTTTATCCCATCATTCTTTAGTAACATTTGAATTTACAATAATGAACTGCACAGCATCTGAGAAAAAAATTAACTACTGTAGATTTCTGTCTGATAATGCTGTTATCAAATATAAGGAAGCTATTCCATCTTTATTATCTCCGCTGCCATGTGCCAGTTTTACAGAGGGCAATGGCCTAAACGTTACTCCAGCAGATATAGACTATCTAGTTGATAATACTGCTGCTTCATTATGTTCAACCCTTGACTCTGTTGCCCCTTGAAAAAGAAGGTCAGTAATCAGAGGAAGCTAGCTCCATGGTACAATTCACAAATACGTATTTTTTAAAGCAGATATCACGAAAGCTGGAAAGGAAATGGTTATCCACTAATTTAGAGGAATTCCGCCTAGCCTGGAAAGACAGCACCATAACGTATAAAAAAGCCCTTCGTAAGGCAAGAACTGCCTATTACTCATCATTAATAGAGGAAAACAAGAACAACCCTAGGTTTCTTTTCAGCACTGTAGCCAGGCTGACAAAGAGCCATAGCTCTGTTGTACCATGCATCCCTCTAGCTCTCACTAATAATGACTTTATGAGCTTCTTTAGCAACAAAATAGTAGACATTAGAGACAGAATCCATCTCATCCTGCCTACAACTGTTAATGATGTAGGTATGTCTAGAACAGCATCTTTAGAAATGTCTGCCAGTCCTGATTTGTCGTTAGACTGTTTCTCTCCCATAGATCTAGCTGAATTGACTTCAATAGTTTCTAAATCTAAATCATCAACATGTCTTTTGGACCCTATCCCGACCAGACTTCTTAAAGATGTGTTGCCTTTGATTGGCACTCACATATTAGATCAGATAAATCTCTCGTTGGTTACAGGATATGTCCCACAGGCTTTTAAGGTTGCAGTTATCAAACCTTTACTTAAAAAGCCTTCTCTGGACTCTGACATTTTGGCAAACTATAGACCTATATCCAATCTCCCTTTAATTCTAAAATTCTTGAAAAGGCTGTTGCAACTCAGTTGTGTGATCATCTACATAGGAACGGTTTGTTTGAAGTTTTCAGTCAGGATTTAGAGTTCATCATAGCACAGAGACAGCACTGGTGAAAGTTACCAACGACCTTCTTATAGCATCAGATAATGGACTCGTCTCTATACTTGTCCTGCTAGACCTCAGTGCTGCATTTGACACCATTGATCATAATATCCTATTGGATAGATTGGAACATGTTATTGGGATTAAAGGAACAGCACTAGGCTGGTTTAAATCATATCTATCAGATAGATACCAGTTTGTTCATGTTAATGATGATCCCTCCATATATACCAGAGTAAGTCATGGAGTTCCACAGGGTTCTGTGCTTGGACCGATACTGTTCACCTTATACATGCTTCCCTAGGCAATATTATCAGGAAGCATGGAATAAATTTCCATTGCTATGCGGATGATACCCAGCTATATTTATCTATGAAACCAGACGAAACAGATCAGTTAACCATACTTCAGGCATGTCTTAAAGACATAAAGGCCTGGATGACCTGTAAATTTCTTCTTCTGAATTCAGACAAAACTGAGGTTATTTTGTTTGGTCCCAAACACCTCAGAAACAGTTTATCTAATCATATAGTTACTCTGGATGGCATTAATTTAGCCTCCAGTACGACTGTGAGGAACCTTGGAGTTATTTTTGATCAGGATCTGTCCTTTAACTCACATATAAAACAAGTCTCTAGGACCGCCTTCTTTCACCAAGCGCAATATCAGTAAGATTAGGAACATTCTGTCGCAGAGTGATGCTGAAAAAAATTAGTCCATGCTTTTGTTACTTCTAGGCTGGACTACTGTAATTCCCTATTATCAGGATGTCCAGTTAACTCTCTAAAAAGCATCCAGCTGATCCAAAATGCTGCAGCGAGAGTACTGACTGGAATTAGCAAGAGAGATCACATTACTCCTGTACTAACTTCTCTTCATTGGCTTCCTGTAAAATCCAGAATTGATTTTAAAATCCTCCTCCTTACATATAAGGCCCTCAATGGCCAGGCTCCTTCATATCTCAAAGAGCTGATAGTACCATATCATCCTAACAGATTGCTTCGTTCCCAGAATGCAGGTTTGCTTATGGTTCCCAAAATCTCTAAAAGTAGAATGGGAGGCCGAGCCTTTAGCTATCAGGCCCCTCTCCTATGGAACCAACTGCCAGTTTGGGTTCGGGAAGCAGACACCCTCTCTAATTTTAAAACGAAGCTTAAAACCTTCTTGTTTGATAAAGCTTATAATTAGTTGTAGTTACAGTCCTAGTTATTTAAACTTATAGTTAGTCACAATTATCTCTATAGACACTGTTACAGTTAAGGATATAGCCCTTAGTAGGGCTGGCTCAGGCAACTGAATCATCCCCTAGTTATGCTGCTATAGGCCTAGGTTGCTGGGGACATCCCATGATTTACTGTGCACTTCTTCTTCTTTCTCTTTCTCTCCTCAGACCCACTCTCAAATTTATTAGCCTTTATTACATGTCATTAACTCTGTGTCCTCTCTGTCCCGTAGTCCTGTTTGTTTCTCTCTGGTCTCTCTTTCTCTGTACCTGTTACTGCAGGTACCTCTGGCTCGGAGCTGCATGTCCTATGGTCCTGGCTCCACCCACCTGCTGCTGTTTATTGTTTACAATGATCGATTTCTAACATGTTTAATGTTCCGTTGTGCTACAGATAAATATTTGATTAATATTCTTTGCAAACTGTAATGTAAATAATTACCAGTCATGACAGCTTTTTGCCTCCGTGCTCTGTTTCATAATTCTAATCTGCTGAGCACACATTATCCAATAACTGTCCACTAACTGTAATGTAAATACTGACCCACATTGTCTGTATTATGCTGCATGTCTTTCTCCCCTCTCCTCCATTCCTAGCTGTCCTATCTTCCTCCTTTTCCTCCTTTCACCCAGCCCGGCCATCGGCAGGAGGGTCCCCATCTGAGCCAGGTTCTGCTCAAGGTTTCTTCCTGTTAAAGGGAGTTTTCCTTGCCACTGTCGCCTTAAGTGCTTGCTCTGGGGTCAGGCTCTGGGTCTCTGTAAAGTGCTTTGAGACAATTTTGATTGTGGAAGGCGCTATATAAATAAAATTGAATTGAATTGAATTGAATTAAGACAAAATATTCAATTCAGGAAAGGGCTGGGGGACAGTACCACTATTTTGGTATTCTTCCATCACTTAAAAACACGCTGTGTAAATGGGTACACACACTGGCAGACAATTTAACTTTAAAGTTGCAAATAAACATAGATGGACTTCCTTTGTTCAAGAGCTCTAGTCTGCAACTGTGGCCCATCCTTGGTCTGCTCCTGAGTGTTCCAATGAAAGAACCAGTAGTGATAGGTTTGTTCTGTGGACCAAAGAAACCCAGCTCAGCCAAAGATTTCCTTCAAGATTTTGTTACTGAGTTACAACAGCTTGAACAAGGTTTTGATTTTGAAGGCAAGAAATTAACGCTTAAGCTGGACACTGTTATCTGTGACACACCAGCAAGGGCCTTTGTCAAACACACAAAGGCCCACAATGCCTACCATGGTTGTGACAAATGTATGCAACCTGGTAAATACATAAACAGGTGCATGACATTCCTATGTACAGACTATGCTCTAAGGACAGATGAATCATTTGAAAATATGGTTGACGAAAGTCATCATCAGGAGGGGCCGCATTCTTTTCAAGGCAGCAGTGTTGGCATGGTTTCACAGTTCCCATTAGATTATATGCATTTAGTTTGTTTAGGCGTTGTTAGGCGAATATTACACATCTGGCTCAGGGGTCCTCTAAATTTTAGAATACCTGCAAACATAGTTGAAAGAATGTCTGCAAAACTGCTGGAAATGCGTTCTCACGTTCCTGTGGAGTTTGCTCGAAAACCCAGATCCCTGAGGGAATTAGACCGTTGGAAGGCCACTGAATTTAGGCAGTTTTTGCTTTATACAGGACCTGTAATGTTAGGCGCCTATTTAGATGTAAATATGTACAACAATTTCATGCTACTCTTCTCTGGTATTGCTATTTTAATAAGTCCTACACTATCTTGCCATACACAGTATGCTCACACTTTACTTCGATCTTTTGTTTGTCATTTTGGTGAAATATATGGGAAAGATCAGATTGTTTATAATGTACATTCTTTGGTCCATCTGGCAGGTGAAGTGCAACAGCATGGTTGCCTTGACTCATTTTCAGCCTTTCCCTATGAAAGTTATCTGCACAAGCTAAAAAAATTAGTCAGAAAACCAGACTTTCCCCTTGCCCAAATTATCCGTCGAATGTCAGAGATGAGGATGACTGATGCTCCTTTTAAACATACCTCTTTAAAAAAGCAACACTATGTTGGGCCAGTTGTAAGTGGATTTTTAGTGAAAGCTCAGTATGGTGAAATGGCCTGTGAAAAATGGACAGTTAAGCTTTCAACAGGGGACAATGTTTTTGTTATTGGAAAGGACATTTGTCGCATACATAACATTATGGAATGCAGTGATGGAGTGTATGTAGTATACAAGGAGTTTTCAGAGAAGTCTTTGTTCTTTACTTACCCTTTTAACTCTGATTACCTGAACATATATACAATTTCACAGACATCAGACATACTGAAATGTGTTAAAGTTTCACAGCTTGGTCAAAAATGTGTTGTTTTGCCCCATAGAGATGGTTTTGTAGCCATACCCCTATTTCATACCATTTAGGGCTGTCTCATGTTTGCAAAGAGTTGCTGGGTAGCGCAAAATTGAGCAATACAAATTTTGGTCCATCTTATTTCTTCTGGCTAGCTTACATGTATATTCATTTAGTAGTCAAGCCTTTACTCGTATTGTTGTTGTATTGTTGTTTCCCAGCGGGAATGATGGTAGTGTTCATGGTAGTATTAGTTAAAGTTCTTGGTTGCACACTTGTTTTGACTGATGATATGTGTTATGTGATAGTGATCACAGACTGTGACAAAGACTGACACTGACTGCATAACTATAAACACTTCATTCTGTGTGACACTGGATAACAATTGATTGTAAGTACTTTAAGTTGTCTTCAATGTTTATACCAGACTATTATTTTTGTTCAGTATTTGCATATTACATTGTATATATAGTTTTATTATGTTGACATGAAATGTTTTCAGTTGTGTCAGACAAGAGCAGAAATTTTGACCTAACACAGGCTTAATGTAATTAATGGTTTGTTTGTTTTTTTGTGTCTTTCCTCAGTTAAAGATGTTCCATTTAGTAGAGTTCCAAGAAAACAAAACAGTGGCGGTGGTGCCAAAAAACTGGTGCAGTGATGGTGTCACATATTGGCCAAACTACAAAAATGATGAAAGAGTTGAGAGAGCAATGAAAAACATGGAGGAACTTATGATGTTAGAGTTGTTAAATCATGTGGTATGCCAAGTTTTCTATTTAGAAAGTTTTATGTAAAAAAAAACCATTACAAACTTTATACTGTCGTCCATAATTCTGTTCTGTTTTCTAGTGTTAACTATGTGTTAAAAGTTTTGACATTTAATTTTTAGATGACTACCTTGAGGCAAGACATCTACTGAGAAAATCACTGACCTGCAACACATCAGATCTGCAGTCTGATGAAGAAGAGGAGGATGTCCGACCAAAAGAAGGCCAAAGCCTGTGTTAGTATATACATACATTTTCTGTTATCCATATGAACTCTCAACTGATGTGTCTGAAAAGTCTCATTTAATATGGTATGACAAACTTGACAAATTAACACACAACTAGCTGTCTTTACTGCTGTCTGTCAGGAGCACATTCAGCAGTAGAGACTACCGAAGAGCACCACAGAACGCCACAGGAGGTCCTTCCTGCCTGTGGCCAGCAGACTGTACAACATGGGAGGAGAGATGGAAGAACAAATAATGAACATACACTGTTTTACATTTAGCCCCCCTGATCATCACCACCTTATATTACAGCTAAACAATATATACATTGTGTATAGGCATTCGCTGACTGCTAACTGTTACTTTTATTTTTTTATATTTTATTTATAATCTGTCGTCTGTAGACTATAGTATATATTTTAACATGTGACCTGTAACCTCTGGCAAAAGAGTTTCCCTCCGGGATTAGTAAAGGTTTACCTTGTCTTATCTCTTTTTATTCTTTTTATGTCAACAGCTGAATGTTTATGTTTCTGATCCACTTCCTAGACATTTCTTTGGAGATTCAGATGAGGAGAGTGAGGAGGATTGTCCACCAAAAAAGAGAGCCAATAGGGACCCAGTCCAACCATCACTACAAACCCCAGCTCCTTATATCCCACTGCCACCTTGCCATGTGCCAGGCAGCATGGTTGCCCCTCCACCACCCGCTCCACCTGCTCCTTTTCAGCAGAAGGAATACAGAAAACAAGTGGAGAACCAAAGCCCTTCTACTAGCCTGAACTACAGACCTGCATGGAGAGGGGGAAGATCTGGAGCTGACACAACTGCCTGCACTGGTGAGCAAGGCTACAGTTGCTTATGACAATAACATTTAAACTTTCAGTCATTTAAATACTAGTTGTTGAATTGAATTCAAGTGAATATAAAGAGGGTTGGCTGTTGTAATTGAGTGTTATTGTTGCCGTGTATCACCACTGCCTGAATCATATTTTTTGTAGGAAATGAATATTAACATTAACTGTAAAGAATTACAACATTGCAACAGTTCTATTAGTTGCAATGGACTGTAATACAATAAAATAGTATATATGTTTACGTGATTGACAACTGGCAATCAAGATTGCTTTGTATCAAACAGTAAAATAATTGTCCAGAGTATACTGAATTTATTTTTGTATCTATGTTTGCTTTCTTTTGTAACAGCTGCAGAAGTCCAGATCATTGGCTTATTAGAGTACATAACACCAACAAGAACAATTAATTGCAAAGGTCAACTATCTCACCAGCAAGATGAATCTGCCAGGCCAAGAAATAGAAGCAT
Source organism: Toxotes chatareus (assembly GCA_016801885.1). Lineage (NCBI taxonomy): Eukaryota > Metazoa > Chordata > Actinopteri > Toxotidae > Toxotes > Toxotes chatareus. The sequence continues at coordinate 1,678 of JAFBJY010000219.1, read as the reverse complement.
CTCATCCTGTGCAGTTTCCACTGGGAACAATGGAGGAAGTGGAGGATTTTGAGGACTTGATAAAGGACCCTGGCAATTCTCAGTTGAAGCAGAGTTTGGTGAGTCTTTTTTTAGAACAGAATTATTTTTTCCTGCTACATTTTAGCTCAATTCAGAGGCTTGAAGCAAGGCATCTGGACTTGTAGAGTTTTCTTGAAGACGTTTCGCTGCTCCTCCAAGCAGCTTCATCAAAAAGAAATCAGAGCTCTTCTCTCCACTCAGGCAGAGGTCCAGCAAGTGACAGACCACTACGTATTTTCAGAAGGGACATTTTACAAGCAGAAGCACGGCTATGCCATGGGCTCACCTGTGTCCACAACTGTTGCCAACCTTTACATGGAAGAAGTGGCGAGAAGAGCCCTGATTTCTTTTTCTGGGTAACAGAGCACAAACCATACCCACTAGCGCAGAGGGAAAGAAGCAGGAACAACAGCACATCAGCAAATCTCTGCAAACATGTGGCACATTTTAGACAGAGGACAGGTGGTATGAAAGAGGAGTCAAGGAAGCATCTATGTTAAGTTGGAAAAGCCTTCCATTCACAGAGGTGGTGGACTTAGACATCAACATACAATGCGGTAGTGATGGGTTGATGACACCTTATGGGGTGTGTGGCACCTGTGTTTACCTGTGTTGGTCGTTCAAGGGCGACAACTGCTGGACTTAGTAAATCATTGGAGGCAACATGGATAAAGACTGTGCCACAAGACTGACCCAGTTTTATTAAAAATAATTGGAATACACACACTTCTCTTTCATTCAGTGTGTGTGTGTGTGTGTGTGTGTGTGTGTATGTATATAAGTGTGTGTGTGTAATATGTGACATAGTACTTTCTTTCTTTTTTATTTTTTATTTAGTATGTTTATTATCTTGAGAGAGGCTGGACGTGGTGGTAACGTATTGTGTCACTTCCTGTTTGCTGCTTCTGCACTGTGGTGTTACGAGTGTTATCCTAGCTTATTAATCAACTCTTACTTTGCCGTGTTCTGTGGTTCTGTGGTCAATCTCTGAATTCCTGTACACGTATATTGCTTTAGTTAAACATCTGTGGTGCACGTGTCCCTCGGAATCTAACACTACACTCTAATCACTCTAACTCTGGTCCGCTAGCTTAACTGTTAGCAATGGCTTCTCTCTCTCCTGCTGTCTCTCCTGCTGTCTCTCCTCTCTCTTGCACGGTGTGTGAGATGTTTAGTTACTCCTCTGCCTCCTTTAGCGATAATGGTATGTGTAATAAATGTAGCATTTTTGTAGCATTGAGGCGAGACTTAGGGAAGTAGAGGCTCGGCTCCGCACCATAGATAATCGCCCGCAGCAGCGCTTAGCTAGTCAGTCCCCTGTAGCTGATGCGGACCAGCCTAAATTAGCTACAGCTAGCCGCCCCACGTTAGCTCCTGTCAGCCGTTCCCGGCAGCTCCCGAGCAGCCGGGAAGCCAGGGCGGCTGGGTGGCAGTCGAAGGAAACATAGCATGAAACAACGGCCCGTGGTTCACCATCAACCGCTTCATGTTTCAAACAGATTTTCCCCAATCAGCGACACACCCGCTGAGGAAAAACTCTGGTTATTGGCAGCTCCATTTTGCGAAATGTGAAGTTAGAGACTCCAGCGACCATAGTTAAATGCATCCCTGGGGCCAG
>JAFBJY010000218.1:0-66561 GCA_016801885.1 Toxotes chatareus | reverse complement strand
GATCCATTATTTTAATTCAGATTCATTGTGATGAAGCTCAGAGTCTGAAGAACAATAACTGTCCAAATACTTCAGTAAATACATATATCCTTAACTGTAACAGTGTCTATGGAAATAATTGTGACTAACTATAGGTTTAGTCATAATAACTAAGACTGTAAGATAAGATAAGATAAGATAGACTTTATTCATCCCACAACGGGGAAATTTAGTTGTTACAGCAGCATATAGAAAAAGGTAGAAACGGCAGTAAAAGAAAATATAAAAATAACAATATACAATCCAAAACACAATGGAGAAAAGCAAAGGCAAAAGTACTCAGATTATAAATATTATATACTATATACAAAAGGTGCTTGAGTCTTTGTAGTGAAAGTGACTGGTAATACATGTATGTAAACATAAAACAGAATTATGGCAGTGCAGAGCAGTAGTAATATGTAACGTGGCTTCATTATGTGTTGGCATTGTACAACCTCACAACTGTTGGGATGAAGGACCTGCGGTACCTCTCCTTCTTACACCGCGGGTGTAGGAGTCTGGAGCTGAAGGAGCTGCTGAGGGACCCCACAGTGTCATGTAGGGGGTGGGAGGTGTTGTCCATGATGGATGTCAGCTTAGCCAACATCCTTCTCTCCCCTACTTCCTCCACAGAGTCCAGAGGACAGTCCAGGACAGAGCTTGCTCTCCGTATCAGTCTGTTGAGCTTTCCCCTGTCCCTGTCTGTACTGCCCCTCTCCAGCAGACAACAGCATAAAAAATGGCTGAGGCCATGATAGAGTCATAAAAAGTCCTGAGCAGAGGCCTGCACACTCCGAAGCACCTCAGCCTCCTCAGCAGGTGGAGTCGACTCTGTTCCTTCTTGTAGAGGGCATGGGTGTGGTCAGTCCAGTCCAGTTTATTGTTTAGGTGAACACCCAGGAATTTGTAGCTGTTGTCGGGGAACTGCTGTCTCTCTCCTTCCTGACTTGATTAAGAAGAAGGCATCATTGAACCTCAAATTCTCCAATTTAAAATACACTTTATTCTTACAAAGTATATATGGGTAATTCAGATTCAGATATCTGGAGACCTGTGACACGCACACTGTACCTTCTGTCACAGATCTAAAGAAACAGTTCAGAAGAAGCCCATTATATATCATAAGTAACCACCCCATTGCATACCAAGAATTTGACCCCTGAGTTCAATTACTTTACAACTGTTTTACCAGACCCTTTCACAGTTTATGACACTATTTGCAGGTCAACCTTGCACGACCTAACATAACTGGTCAGACAATCAACGACTTAGCCTTCCTATGACCCCACACTGTCCACCAGCTCGATGTCCAATCCCTGGATGTTCACCGAAGTGAGGTGATGTCCTTTCCTCTGGAAGTTGATGATCATCTCCTTTGTCTTGCTCGTGTTGAGCTGCAGCTGGTTGAGCTCACTCCAGCAGGCAAAGTCCTTGATGACCTTCCTGTATTCCAGGTCATTTCCCTCAGAAACACAGCCAACGACAGTTGTGTCATCCGAGAACTTCTGGATGTGGCAGTGGGTGGTGTTGTAGGTGAAGTCCGAGGTGTACAGTGTGAAGAGGAAGGGGGAGAGCATGGTACCCTGAGGGGCTCCTGTACTGCACAGCACCACACCAGACACACAGTGATGCAGCCTCACATACTGTGGTCTGTCTGTGAGATAGTCTTTTGTCCATGCAGCCAGGCGTTGGTCCACTCCCATGTTCTCCATCTTCACACTGAGCAGTGACGGCTGGATTGTGTTAAAAGCACTGGAGAAGTCAAAGAACATGACCCTCACAGCACTCCCGCTGTCCTCCAGGTGTAGCAGTGATCTGTGCAGCAGGTAGGTCACTGCGTCGTCCCACCCCAATCCCGTCCTGATAAGCAAACTGCAGAGCATCTAGCTGTGAGCCCACAATCTCTCGCAGCTGCCTCAGGATGATCCTCTCCATAGTCTTCATTAGATGAGACGTCAAAGCAACAGGCCTGAAGTGGTTTGGCTCCTTTGGACGCTGGATGTCTTGGGACCAGAACCACACAGGAGGTTTTCCACAAGGCCGGGACCTTCTCCAGTCTCAGGCTCAAGTTGAACATGTGACTGAACACGCCAGAGAGCTGATCAGCACAGTCCTTCAGGAGTCGAGGGCTGATCCCGTCCGGGCCTGGGGCCTTCCTTGCCTTGATCTTCTTAAGCTGACTCCTCACCTGATTGTCAGTTATGGAGAGGGGGGGTGGGGGGGTGGTCGTAGGTGAATCTCTCAGTGGGGCTGGTGTTCTGATGAGGGGGCAGTCATCAGGTGTTGAGGGTGGCAGGCTGAGGAATGGGGGGGAGAGGAGGTGGCAGGGAGGTGAAGGAGGAGGAGGGAGAGGAGAGGGAGGAGGAGGAGGGAGGAGGGAGGAGGGGAAGAGGAAGAGGAGGCCAAATCAAATCTGTTGAAAAACATATTCAGTTGGTCCGCCCAGTCCTTGTCCCCGCCGGCCTGTTCTCTCCCCACTCCCTTCCCATGGCCTGTGATGGTTTGCAGTCCTCTCCAGACCTCTCTGGCGTTGTTCTGCTCCAGGCTCTTCTCCAGTTTCCTCCTGTACTGGTCCTTCCCTTGCCTGATCTTCACCCGAAGATCCTTCTAGACTCTCCTCAGTTCCTCCTTGTCCCCTGAGCTGAAGACCCTCTTCTTCTCATTCAGAAGAGCCTTAATCTCAGGGATCACCCAGGGTTTGTCGTTGGCAAAACACCGTACCATCTTGGAGGGCACAGTGTTTTCCACACAGAAGTTGATATAGTCCGTGATGCAGTGGGTCATGCTGTTGATGTCATCGCCATGGGGGCTGCAGAATGCATCCCAGTCTGTTGTCTGGAAGCAGTCTCTGAGTCTAGCACTGCTCTCCTCAGTCCATTGTTTCACAGGCCTCTTCACAGGTCGTTGTTTGATCACCGCAGGGGTGTAGTCTGTGACCAAATGGACAAGGTTGTGATCAGAACGACCCAGCGTGGGGAGGGGGGAAGCTGTGTATGCATCCTTGATGTTTGCATACAGTAGGTCCAAATCGAGGGCAACTGGACATATGTTTGTCTGGGAAGACGTTTCGCCTCTTATCCAAGGGGCTTCATCAGTTCGTACGTATCGGTCTATCTAGTCCGCACTAGTCTGACCAAGAAAGTGGAGTAAGACCCAGGTATTTAACCTGTTGTAGGTGGGACCACCAAAGTACCTATGAAAGTACTGGTTTCCCCTGACCATTGTTATGGTCCCCAGTGAACGACAGTCGTCAGGCTCATGTGACCTAGTTTGTGTCTCATGTGAACGACAGTCGTTAGGGTCAGGTGAGTCCCTGGTGGATGACGCTCATTGAGAGTCGTCTGAGGTTAAGTTGTTTACTCTCCTGGGTACACATGAAAGGGCTACATTGTAGATGGGGGAAAGGTGGTGTCGCAGACCCCCTCCTCTGTTTAGTGATGGTTTTCCACTTTCACATAGATGGCTTCTTTGACTCCTCTCTCAAACCATCTGTCCTCCCTGTCCAGGATTTTGACATTGCTGTCTTCAAAGGAGTGTGCTTTCTCCTTTAGATGTGAGTAGACAGCTGAGACTGGACCAGAGGAGTTAGCCCTTCTGTGTTGGGCCATGCGTTTGTTCAAAGGTTGTTTCGTTTCCCCAATATATAGGTCCTTGCATTCCTCACTGCATTTGACCGCATATATTAGGTTGCTTTTATGATTATGTGGTGTTTTGTCTTTGGGGTGTACCAGTTTCTGTCTGAGAGTGTTACTGGGTTTGAAACATACAGGAATTTGATGTTTGTTGAAAATCCTCCTGAGTTTCTCTGAGACCCCAGACACGTATGGAATGACAATGTTTTTGCGTTTATCTTCCATTCTCTCAGCATCCTCCCTGTTGGTATTCTTTCTGGAGCGTGTTGTTTTGCCAAAAGACCAACTCGGATAGCCACAAGTTTTCAGAGCTCCCTTTATATGCTTATGCTCTTCTGCTTGGGCCCGAGTGGAGGTTGGTATGTTGTCAGCCCTGTGTTGCAAGGTTCTGATAACTCCCAGTTTGTGCTCCAGTGGATGATACGAGTCAAAAAGCAGGTATTGATCGGTGTGTGTGGGTTTCCTGTATACCCCAATGTGGAGGCTCCTGTCCTCAGCAAGGTGAACGTCACAGTCCAGGAATGGTAGGTGGTTGTCTTTGACATCTTCTCTTGTGAATTTGATGTTTTTGTCCACAAAGTTGATGTGTTCAGTGAAAGCTTGTAAATCTTGGGTTTTGATCTTTACCCATGTGTCATCCACATACCTAAACCAGTGACTTGGAGGTGTACCTTTGAATGAGGTAAGGGCCTTTTGTTCTACCATTTCCATGTATAGATTAGCCACAATGGGGGACACTGGTGAGCCCATAGCACAGCCGTGTTTTTGTCTGTAAAATTTGCTGTTGAACTGGAAATATGTGGTGTTGAGGCACAAATCCAGTAGCTGGCAGATCTGGTCTGGTGTGAGATTGGTTCTGTCATGCAGTGTGTTATCTTGTTTCAAGTGATTCCTCACTGTTTCCACCGCCTCTTTAGTTGGAATGCAAGTGAATAAGGAGGTCACGTCATATGACACCATGGTTTCTTCTTGTGCCATTTTCAAACCTTTGATTTTGTTCACAAAGTCTAATGAGTTGTGAACATGATGTGGTGTGTTTCCAACCAGGGGGGCTAAGATGTTGGCTACATGCTTAGCGATATTGTAGGTTACTGAATTGATGCTGCTAACAATAGGTCTGAGTGGTGTCCCTTCCTTATGGACTTTGGGGAGTCCATATAGGCATGGAATGGTATCCTGAGGGTAGAGGCGGAGGTACTGAGGTCGGTCAATTACTCCATTTCACATACATTTCACATACTGGGTGAAGGTAGGGAGAGCAGATGAAAGGGAAGCATGATTAAAGTCACCGGATATGAGGATGAGGGCTTGAGGGTGCTGGTTCTGGAGATCAGAGATGATGGTGTGGATCTGATCTGTAGCTGCAGCAGCGACAGCCGAGGGATGAATGTAAACAGTCACAGCAATCACGTGTGAAATCTCCCTCGGCAGATAGAATGGGCGCATGCTAACCGCTAACAGCTCCAAGTCTCTGGTGCAGACCTGCTCCTTCACAGTAATATGTCCCGGGTGGCACCATCTCTCATTTACAAACATCGCTATCCCCCCTCCTTTCTTCTTACCGCTCTCAGCTGAGCTCCTGTCGGCTCGAAGAAGTTGGAAACCGTCCAGAGTGACGTGTGAGTCCGGAGAAAGTTCGTTCAGCCACGTCTCAGTGAAACACATGAGGCTGCATTCTCTGTACTCCCTCTGCAGTCGGGTCAGCGCCGTTAGCTCTTCCATCTTGTTGGGGAGAGATCTTACGTTCCCCATGATGACAGACGGTAGACATGGTTTATACCGTCTTTTCCGCTCCCTGCACTTAACTCCCGATTTGCATCCACGTTTCCTCCTTCGGAGCTCCTGGGGGATCTCCGGTCTCACAGTGCAGAGAAGAGGTGTGTGACGCAGGGCCAACAGTTGCTCCCGGGCGTAAACAATGGAGCCGTGGGTGAATGGGGTCCCGTGGCTGTGTGTGTTCCCCACAGCCACACCAAAAAGTTCCAAAAACAGCAAAGCGCAAGCTACAAGAATCACAAAAAGACCATCCATAGCTGCACCTTTGCTTAAAGTGTCGGTGTGATAAAAAACTGGTAACAAAAAGTACACTAAAAATTATAAAAAACACTAAAAAGAGGTAGAAAGGTACAGAGCTGCTGTAACTGGGCGCCACTCACGCCACGCCATCTTGGTAATATAGTAACTACAATTAATTATAAGCTTTGTCAAAACTGTCCAAATACTTCAGGTCTTGACTGTAACTGTGTTAATGTTGGTACCTGATTTGATTTAGTTTGAATCCTCTGATAAAATAGTTTATTAGTTGTAAGTACAGGGCAGCTGTGTCTCAGCAGATAGAGAGGTTTGTCTATTAATCACAGCTCTCCTCCTGTCAACATCAAGTGTCCTCAGGCTAAAAACATCAACTTCAAACCAGCCCTGATGGCCAGACCAGCACCTTGTACGGTAGCTGGCTGCCATCAGTGTGTGAATGGGTGAATGAGAGGCAGCATGTAAAGAGCTGTGGGTAAAAGTCCTATATTAACGCAGCCATTTACCAGTTTTAGGTTTAGTGAAATTTGAATCATGATTTTTGAGTCCAGGCATTGTTATACTCAGGCTGTCTCCATCATCTTTGAGTGCACTTGCCAAAGTTACAGTTGATCAATTATAACTCATTTGAAAACTTTGTTGTTAGGTTTTCTCATCCAACCTCGAAAACATGAGAGCCAGTTCAGTTTGTTATAGTGTACCTCCCTCCTGGGCCGTACTCTGAGTTTCTGTCTGAATTCTTTGAGTTTTTATCAAGTTCACTTCTCAGCACAGATAAAGTCATTATTGTAGGTGATTTCAAGATTCATGAAGATGTTATCAATGCTAGCCTTAGCTCTGCGTTTATCTCATTATTAGACTCAATTGGTTTCTCTCAAAGTGTAAATATTAACCACACCTTGACCTTGTTCTGTCATATGGCATTGAGATTGAACATGTAACAATCTTCCCACAGAATCCTCTTCTATCAGATAACTATTTAGTGGCATTTGAATCTGTATTATTATTACACACCATTAGACAAAAATGTCTTTACTAGATGTCTATCTGATAGAGCTGTAGCTAAAGTGATTCCATCAGTACTTAACTCAGTGTCATGCCTCAATTTAACAGAGGATTCCTGTGCTGACTTCAGTCCCTCTCAAACTGACCATCATGTCAACCAAGTTGCTGTGAATGACACTTGAATCTATCGCTCCTCTAAGAAAGAAGATTGTTCCGTGGTTTAGCTCACAAGCTCACAAATTAAAGCAAACAACATGAAAGCTTGAATGGATTTGGCGTTCCACCAAATTGGAAGAATCCTGCTTGGCCTGGCAAGATAATCTTAAAGCATACAGGAAGTCCCACTGTAATGCTAGAACAGCCTGCTACTGTTCATTAATAGAAGACAGTAAAAACAACCCTTGGTTTCTCTTCAGCTCAGGCTGACAGAGAGTCACAGCTCTATTGATCCATGTATTTATATAGCTCTCAGCAGTAACAACTTCATGGGCTTCTTTAGTAATATAATAATAATATAATAATAACCTCCTGCCTTCAATTAGCACTGATTTTCTTTAAGCACAGGAACCTCAGAAACAGTAAAACCTGATGAGTTTCTCTTCCATTGATCATCACTAACTAGCTTAACTATGATTTCTTCATCTATTCAATTCAATTCAATTCAATTTTATTTATATAGCACCTTCCACAATCAGAATTGTCTCAGATCTCTTTACAGAGACCCAGAGTCTGACCCCAGAGCAAGCACTTAAAGTGAAAGTGGCAAGAAAAACTCCCTTTTAAGAGGAAGAAACCTTGAGCAGAACCTGGCTCATCTGGGGGACCCTCCTGCTGATGGCCGAACTGGGTAAAAAGGAGGAAAAGGAGGAAGATAGGACAGCAAGGAATGGAGGAGAGGAGGAGAAGGACATGCAGCATAATACAAGCGGGGCTGGCAATGGACAATGTTAGGTGGCCAGCATTCAGATTACAGATTAGTGAACAGTTAGTGGATAATGTGTGCATTATAGTCTGCATAGAATATTAATCCAAAATGTATCAGTAGCAGAGTGGGACATTAAACATTGTAATGTGTTAGAAATGAATCATTTTAGACAATAAACAGCAGCAGGTCAGTGGAGCCAGGACCACAGACAGAGAACATGCAGCTCTGGAGCCAGAGGTACCTGCAGAAAGGTACAGAGGAAGAGAGACCAGATAGAAACAAGCACAGGACTACGGGAGAGAGAGGACACAGAGTTAATGATGTGGATTAAAGGCTAATACATGTGAGAGTGGGTCTGAGGAGAGAAAGAGAGAAGAGAAGTGCGCAGAGGATCATGGGAAGTCCTCCAGCAGCCTAGGCTTATAGCAGCATTACACAGGGATGGTTCAATTAATGGTTCAATGAGCCAGCCCTACTAAGGGCTATATCCTTAACTGTAACAGTGTCTGTGGAAATAATTTTGACTAACTATAGGTTTGTCATAATAACTAAGACTGTAACTACAACTAATTATAAGCTTTGTCAAACAAAAAGGTTTTAAGCCTAATTTTAAAATTGGAGAGGGTGTCTGCTTCCTGAACCCAAACTGGCAGTTGGTTCCATAGGAGAGGGGCCTGATAGCGTTTGGAGATTCTTGGAACCATAAGCAAACCTGCATTCTGGGAACGAAGCAATCTGTTGGGATAATATGGTACTATCAGCTCTTTGAGACATGAAGGAGCTTGGCCATTGAGGGCCTTATATGTAAGGAGAAGGATTTTAAAAATCAATTCTGGATTTTACAGGGAGCCAATGAAGAGAAGTTAGTACAGGAGTAATATGATCTCTCTTGCTAATTCCAGTCAATACTCTCGCTGCAGCATTTTGGATCAGCTGGAGGCCTTTTAGAGAGTTAACTGGACATCCTGATAATAGGGAATTACAGTAGTCCAGCCTAGAAATAACAAATGCATGGACTCGTTTTCAGTATCACTCTGCAACAGAATGTTCCTTATCTTACTGATATTGCACAGGTAAAAGAAGGCAGAGATACTTTTATAGAGACCTTTATATGCGAGTTAGAGGACAAATCCTGATCAAAAATAACTCCAAGGTTCCTCACAGTCATACTGGAGGCTAAATTAATGCCATCCAGAGTAACTATATGATTAGATAAACTGTTTCTGAGGTGTTTGGGACCAAACAAAATAACCTCAGTTTTGTCTGAAATCAGAAGAAGAAAGTTATCCAGGCCTTTATGTCTTTAAGACATGCCTGAAGAATTTATTCCATGCTTCCTGATAAAATTGTCTAGGGGAAGCATGTATAAGGTAAACAATATTGGTCAAAGCACAGATATCTGTGGAACTCCATGCATGACTAACTCTGGTATAAATGGAGGAATCATCATTAACATGAACAAACTGGTATCTATCTGATAGATATGATTTAAACCAGCCCAGTGTTGTTCCTTTAACCCCAATGACATGCTCCAATCTTTCCAAAAGGATACTATGATCAATAGTGTCAAATGCAGCACTAAGATCTAGTAGGACAAGTATAGAGACAAGTCAATTGTCTGATGCTATGAGAAGGTTGTTGGTGACGTTCACCAGTGCTGTTTCTGTGCTATGATGAACTCTAAATCCTGACTGAAAAACTTCAAACTGTTTCTATGTAGATGGTCACAAAACTGTGTTGCAACAGCCTTTTCAAGAATTTTAAAATTAAAGGAGAGATTGGATATAGGTCTATAGTTTGCTAAAATGCCAGAGTCAAGAGAAGGCTTTTTAAGTAAAGGTTTGATAACTGCAACCTTAAGAGCCTGTGGAACATATCCTGTTACCAAAGAGAGATTTATCTGATCAAGCAAAACATCTTTAAGAAGTCTGGTTGGGATAGGATCCAAAAAATCCAAAAGGTCTATGGGAGAGAAACAGTCTAATGACAAATCAGGACTGGCAGACATTTCTAAAGTTGCTGTTCTTGACACACCTACATTATTAACAGTTGTAGGCAGAATGAGATGGATTTTATCTCTAATATCTACTTTTGCTGCTGAAGAAACTCATAAACTCTCCAGGCTAGGCAGAATTCCTCTAAATTAGTGGATAGCCACTTCCTTCCTAGCTTTTGTGATATCTGCTTTCAAGTACACATTTGTGAATCATACGATGGAGCTAGCTTCCCAGATTTATGACCTTTTTCAGAGGGGCAACACTTATAATCCAGTTGTGATGGCATGGGGATGCTTTGCTGCTGACACTGTTGGTGATCTGTTCAAAATTTAAGGCACTTTTAACCAGCATGGCTACCACAGCATTCTGCAGTGACATGCCATCCCATCTGGTTTGTGCTTAGTTGGACCATCATTTGTTTTTCAACAGGAAAATGACCCCAAACACACCTCCAGGCTATGTAAGGGCTATTTCACTAAGAAGGAGAGTGATGGAGTGCTGCGTCAGATGACCTGGCCTCCACAATCACCTGACCTAAAATTAGAGATGGTTTGGGATGAGTTGGACCGCAGAGTGAAGGCAAAACAGCTGACAAGTGCTCAGCACCTCTGGGAAATCCTTCAAGACTGTTGGAAAACCATTCCAGATGACTACCTCATGAAAATGACTGAGAGAATGCCAAGTGTGCAAAGCTGCCATCAAAGCAAAAAGGTGGCTACTTTGAAGAATCTAAAATATGAAACATATTCTGGTTGGTTTAACACTTTTTTTGTTAGCATAATTCTATATGTGTTCCTTCATAGTTTTGATGTATTCAGTAAGAATCTACAATGTAGAAAGTAATAAAAATAAAGAAAAACTATTTAATGAGAAGGTGTGTCCAAACTTTTGACTGGTACTGTATATGGAAAGTGCCCTGAGATAACTTCTGTTATGATTTGATGTACTATAAACTTGAAGTGAATTGAAATTAACACTGACATTTAATTGCATGATCCACATTATAACAAAGCATATTATAATGTAATGCAAGTGACCTTGTGTATATCAGCCAAAATTCATAGATGTGAGCTCAAAAGAACATGAAGTTGAAAAAAAAAATCAAAATAGACAGAAAAACTCAAAGATTTTATAAATTGTGAAAATCATTATATTGGCCTTTCTAAAGTCAGCATTGATGGACTCAAGAAATATCTGCAGTCATTTCAAACAAACTGGAACTTGATCTGACCTGAGAGTCTCCAGGGTACAGAGGACTGGACTCTTCAGTCCAGCAGACAGAAGCTTCACCCCTGAATCCTGCAGGTCATTCTTACTCAGGTCTAGGTGTCTCAGACTAGAGGACTGGGAGCTGAGAACTGAGGACAGAGCTTCACAGCTTCTCTCTGAGAGGTTACAGCTGCTCAGTCTGAAGAGGAAACAATGAAGAAAAAGTCAAATAACATTTGTGTTGAAAGGACAATCAAAGGAACGAAACTCTGTTTGCTCTGCAGATCATAGCAAACAGACCTCCATTAGAAAACATCAAACACAGATTTGTTCAGTGAAGCAGAAATATCAGCTGTTTATCCACCTGCTAAACAATGTGGAGTTTCTACAGTGATGATCATCTTTCATTGGCTCTGATTCAAGTCCTGTTTTATTCTCAACAAGTTGGAGACATGAGAGTTAAATATGGCACAATCAATAAGTCTTTCAATTCAGTTCAATTCAATTTATATAGCTCCTTCCCCAATCAAAATGGTCTCAAAGCGCTTTACAGAGACCCAGAGCCTGACCCCAGAGCGAGCACTTAAGGCGACAGTGGCAAGAAAAAACTCCCTTTTAACAGGAAGAAACCTTGAGCAGAACCTGGCTCATATGGGGGACCCTCCTGCTGATGGCGGCACTGGGTGAAGGGAGGACAAGGGAAGAGGAAGATAGGACAGCTGGGAATGGAGGAAAAGAGGAGAAGGACATGAGGCATATAAAACATGATACAAACAGAGTTGGCAGTGAACAATGTTAGAGGGCCAGCATTCAGATTACAGAACAGTTAGTGGATACTGTGTGCTCAGCAGATTACAGTTATGATAGGAAACAGAACACAGAAGCAAAAAGCTGTCATGATTGGCAATTACTTACATTACAGTTGGCATAGAATATTAATCCAAAATTCATCTGTATTATCTGTAATGTGTTAGAAATGGATAATTGTTGACAATAAACATCAGCAGGGGGGTGGAGCCAGGACCACAGACAGAGAACATGCAGCTCCGGAGCCAGAGAGGTGTGACAGAAATTTGTTGCTCAACACATCAAAAACCAAGAAGATGGTGATAGATTTCTGAAGGAAGAGTACCGAACCAGGTGGAGAGGGTCAGAACCTTCAAGTTCCTGGGGACCTTGAAGGTCTGACTGCTGTCCCTTGAGGAGATCTCCAGCTCTTTCTGTCTCTCCAGAGCTGAGAGAATCCTCAGAGACCCTCACCATCCGGCCCACCAGTTGTTCAGCCTGTTACCCTCAGTAAAACGTCCTCGGATTATCAGGGCCAGGACAAACCGCCCAAAGAACAGTTTTTTCCTTGGGCAATAAGAACCATAAATTCAGCCCACAAAAAATAGAAATCAGGAACTGCCTTGTATTTATTCATGGGTTATATTTATTGTGTTTTTGTTTTTCTTTTTTAGCTGATACAGTCATGTGTTTTAGATTATAATTTTATAGTTTTAACTTAGAAGAAAGTTACAGGTCGTCCAGGCCTTTATGTCTTTAAGATATGCCTGAAGTATGGCTAACTGATCTGTTTCGCCTGCCTTCATAGATAAATATAGCTGGGTATCATCTGCATAGCAATGGAAATTTATTCCATGCTTCCTGATAATATTTCCCAGGCGAAACATGTAAAAGGTGAACAATATTGGTCAAAGCACAGAACCCTGTGGGTTCCATGACTAACCCTGGTATAAATGGAGGAATATTCATTAACATGAACAAACTGGAATCTATCTGATAGATATGATTTAAACCAACCTAGCGTTGTTCCTTTAATCCCAATGACGTGTTCCAATCTTTCCAATAGGAAACTATGATCAGTAGTGTCAAATGCAGCACGAAGATTTAGAAGGACAAGTATAGAGACGAGTCCATTGTCTGATGCTATGAGAAGGTTGTTGGTAACTTTCACCAGTGCTGTTTCTGTGCTATGATGTACTCAAACTGTTCCTGCAGATGGTCACAAAACTGATTTGCAACAGCCTTTTCAAGAATTTTAGAAGTAAAGGGGAGATTGGATATAGGTCTATAGTTTGCTAAAGTGCCAGGGTCAAGAGAAGGCTTTTTAAGTGGAGGTTTGATAACTGCAACCTTAAAAGCCCATGGAACATATCCTGTTAGAGAGAGAGAGATTTATCTGATCTAATATGGAAGTGCCAATCAAAGGCAAAACATCTTTGAGAAGTCTGGTTGGGATAGGATCCAAAAGACATGTTGATGGTTTAGATTTAGTAACTATTGAATTCGACTCAACAAGGTCTATGGGAGAGTTCTTGACGCACCCACATCATTTACAGTTGTAGGCAGGATGAGATGCATTCTCTCTAATATCTATTATTTTGTTGGCAAAGAAACTCATAAAGTCATCAGTAGTGAGAGCTAGAGGAATGCATGGTTCAACAGAGCTATGACTCTTCGTCAGCCTGGCTACAGTGCTGAAAAGAAACCTGGGGTTGTTCTTGTTTTCCTCTATTAGTGATGAGTAATAGGCAGTTCTTGCCTTTACTGAAGGGCTTTTTTATACGTTATAAAGCTGTCTTTCCAGGCTAGGCGGAATTCCTAAATTGGTGGATAGCCACTTCCTTTCCATTTCGTGATATCATGCTTCAAAGTATGTATTTATGAATCATACCATGGAGCTCATGGATTTATGACCTTCTTTTTCACAGGGGCAACAGAGTCAAGGGTTGTACGTAATGGAGCTGCAGTACTATCAACTAGATAGTCTATATCTGCTGGAGTAAAGTTTAGGTCATTGATCTCTGTAAAACTGGCACATGGCAACAGCGTTAATAAAGATGGAATAACTTCCCTATATTTGGTAATAGCAGTATTAGACAAATATATACAGTAGTTATTTTTTTCCCCAGATGCTGTGCAGTTCATTATTGTAAATTCAAATGTTACTAAAGAATGGTCAGATAAAAGAGGGTTCTCAGGGAATACAGTCAAATATTCAGCTTTTATGCCATATGTCAGTACAAGATCAAGGGTGTGATTAAAACAGTGAGTTGGTTTGTTAACATTTTGCAAGTGTAGCATCTGAAAAGGATATTTTGTTTTTTTATGTTACACATGCCTGATTGTGTCCAACTGGGCATTTCGTTCAGTTATATGGTTTGAGCGTGTGTAACAGTGCTCACCGGTAGGGGTCAGGCTAACGTGGGCAGAACATTTCTGTAAAAAGAGTGCAAGGGTTTTTGGCGGTTGTTGGAGTCGGATGAGCGAAGAAGGCGTGTGTGCCTGGCGGTACCGACATCTTGGTTTTTTTATGTTTTGTGCTCCGGGTTCTGCCGGTGGATAATAAATAATACTTTCTTTTCATACACCATACTGTTGTGGGCTGAGTGGTGTAACATTTTGGAGGTTCCACCGAGATTATTGTGGATATTACTTCACGGCAGCAGACTTTAGGAACTCCGGAAAAACGCAGCAACGTCGGAAATGTGTGAGAGCAGCAGGTCAATTGGGTGCTAACGTTAGCTACAGAGAACGGTTGAAGGCTAGCTAACACGACTTCGTCACGTTTGGGGTTGTTTTTCCAAGTTTTGAAGAAAAAGAAGCGTCAAAAATAAGATGTCGGAGCACCGAGAAGAGTTGTTGTTGGAAATTGAAACTAAACTGCTTGGACTAACTGTGAAAGAACTGCACCGAGTGTGTCAGTATTGTGAAATCGCTGGCAAAGACTCGGTGGACGTTAAGGACAAAACCCGCCGTGCACTGGTGAAGCACGTTATACAGTTTTGTGAATGTGAAGAATTAACGAAAAGGGAAGACGAGGGCATGTCGGTGCTTTTGGAGTTAAACGACACACTGGATGCTTTGCGAGGGAGCGCGGCGGAGTCAGACTACGTGGGAGCAGCGACTCTCTTCTCTTCACCCGGGGCAGACGAGGGCGAGGAGGCGGCGGCCCGCTCGGCGCAGCCCGCATCAGGACAGCAACAGGGAGGAGACCGCACGCTGCTCTCGTCGGCGCAGAAGCAGCAAACCGCCCAAGAGACAGCGCGGGATGAAGGGACTTATGGCAGAGGCAGAGACTCCACTAGCAACAGCTGCTGGACTTCCAATGGATTCAGAAAGGACTTCAGGATAAATGGACATGTTGGTGAGTCAACATCAAGAGACACTTTGAGTTTTAGCAGCCTTGAACACCAGATTGAAAGTGGTTTAAGAAAGGGCTACCCAGAGCTGGAAATTACAGAAGCAGTGATACGAGCTGTAAATCCTGGGTTGAAACTGAGAAGCTATCTAGAGGGGAAAACCGACCTCACTCTAGCAACTCTCAGGCAAATATTAAGGGCTCACTACGCAGAAAAGGATGCAACTGTACTGTATCAACAACTGACAAAAGCTGCACAGGGACCTGGTGAAACTGCACTTGATTTTCTGGTCCGAGTACTTGATTTGCGTCAAAAAGTCCTGTTTGCATCTGAGCGTGCACAGTCTGGCCTGAAATACAACAAAGAGTTAGTTCATAGTCAGTGTTCTCAGTCCATCATGACAGGCTTGTCAAATGATAACATAAGAGCAGAGATGAGAATGTACCTGCAAGATGAGAACAGTAGTGATGAGCTGCTACTGCAGAAAATGCAGATTGCCCAGTATAATGAAAGCGAGAGGGCCCAAAAGATTAAAACCACAACGAAAGCCACTCATAGGGCAAGTCTGAGCACAGTGGAGAAAAGTGGGGATGAAAATGATCCTGTGTCAGCCACAGTTTCAGTGAAAGCTAATAAACCGAGTAAAGAGAACCCCCTATTTACAAAAATGGAGGAGAACAACACAGCAATCAGGGAGCTCACGGGCCAAGTAGCATCCCTTGTGCAAACTGTTCAACGTGGAAGAAAAATTATTGGTGATGACCAAGCTAGAGCCAGCTAAGACTTTTAAGAGACAAAACAGACGATGTGTTGCATGCGAGCAGGATAAAAAGGACTGCAACCATTGTTTTAAGTGCGGCAGCGACACACACTGGGCAAGAGGGTGCAGAGCGGGGGTCAGACAGCAATCCGCGGGAAACTAGCAGAGGTTGTGACGGGGGGACGCGCCTCAACCTCAAAAGTAAAGTCCCAAACTGATCTAAAACTGAACCCCCAAACAGAGCCCATAAATCTGTGCACAGTCAAGGGAGAGAGAGGAAAACTGCCCACTTATAATTCATCAGCTCCTTTGAAATCAAAGGTGGAATTTAAAGGGAACCAACCACCTTCATCACGCCATCCGTATACAAAACGCAAGCAAGTTGCACAGCTGGTTGGAAAAAAATGTCTCGTCTGGTGCAGAATGAACAGTGTGAAAACTCAAGCCCTGTGGGACACAGGCGCACAAGTGTCCATCATGAGTGAGACATGGAAATCCCAGAATCTGCCTGACGCAGAAATCTGTCCCATCAGTGATCTGCTGAGTGATGATGAAATGCTGGACTTAAGGGCAGCTAACGGCTCAAAGATACCCTTTCAGGGATGGGTTCCAGTCAGCTTCAGTCTGTGTGATCCAAAAGCTAAAGCAGCAAGATCTGATGAAATACTGGTTCCAGTATTAGTCAGTAGGGACGTAGTGCAGAGACCTATAATAGGGTTTAACGCTATTGAGGAAATGCTGATAAAAACAGAGGACCAGGTTCAGCCTAGCGAAAGGGTAGCTTTACTCAGAAGTTCGCTAAAACTAGGATCAGGGAAGGCAGAAGCATTGCTAAACCTCATTCAGGGAGCTACAGATGAGAATGTTACTTACCCTGTCCGAACAGGGGGCACATCGGTTGTAGTTCCAGGGGGGCAAATACAGTGTATCACATGCTCTGTCAAAACAGACCTTAAAGTGAAAACTGAAATGCTCTTTGAACCAGGAGAGAACCTGGCCGTTAATGAGGGACTCAAAATTTCCTGTCAACTGATAAATGCTTCCTGTTCTTCAGTAAAAGTAAACATATATGTGAGAAATACAACGCACCATGATATCACAATGCCGAGTAAAACTTTAATAGGGAGTATACAGAGAATAACAGACTGTCACCTTGTGTCCTCAGAGGAATGCCAGGTTAATCCCGTAGCTGTTGAAAAGTCTCAAGCTTCATCATGCTCCACCACAGAACTGCCACAGGGTGGCCTAAACTGCCACAGAGGTCTAAACAAAAAGACAATCCCAGACAGGCACCCCATACCACGCATACAGGAGATACTTGATGGTCTTGGTGGAAACATGTGGTTCAGCGTACTGGACCAAGGCAAAGCTTATCACCAAGGGAGTGTCAGCGAGGACTCAAAGAAGTTCACAGCCTTTACAACTCCATGGGGGCTGTATGAATGGAATAGGATTCCATTTGGACTCACAAACGCACCCTCAGCTTTCCAGCGTAGTATGGAAGAGAGCCTGGAAGGAATCAGAGACAAAATATGCATTCCATACTTAGACGATGTGTTAGTTTACAGTAAGACATTCACACAGCATGTTGAGGATGTGAGGTCTGTCCTCAAACGGCAACAAGCTTGGGGAATTAAGTTGAGGCCTGACAAATGTGACCTGTTCAAGAATGAGGTACGTTATGTTGGCAAAGTTATCTCAGCAGAAGGTTACAAGATGGACAGTAAGGAAATAGCAGCTGTACAAGCGCTTAGGACAAAACCTCCTACAAACATTAAAGAACTGCGCAAACTTCTGGGTTTCTTGGGTTATTATAGGAGCTATGTGCAGGATTTCTCTCGTCATGCAAAATGTCTATATGATCTCCTCTCAACAGATGTAACCCCAAGGCCCGAGTCAAAGCCTACCGTCTGGTCTACAGGGGTAGGACAACTCCCCGCACAACAGAAAATCGTGTGGAATGACACTCACCAGAAAGCTTTGAACTATCTAGTCGATGTTCTGACTAACCCACCTGTAATGGCTTATCCGAGGTTTGAAGATCCATTCATTCTCCATATTGATGCTTCAGAACAAGGACTGGGAGCAGTCTTGTATCAGAGGCAGGAAGGCAAACTTAGGGTTATTGGATATGGCTCACGAACATTGACACCAGCAGAAAAAAACTACCGCTTACATTCAGGCAAGCTTGAGTTTTTGGCACTCAAATGGGCTGTTACGGACAGGTTCAGAGACTATTTGTTTTATGCCCCCTCTGTGACAGTGTATAGTGATAATAACCCTGTTACTTATGTTTTGAGCACAGCGAAACTGAATGCGACTGGACATCGTTGGGTGTCTGAGCTTGCAGACTTCAACATAACATTGAAGTACCGTCCAGGAAAAACAAATACGGATGCAGATTTCCTGTCCCGCACACCTGTGAGTATGGACTCTTTCATGAGTGAGTGCACCGAGCAGTGCTCTTCAGAAGTGTTAAGTGCAATATTCAACACAGTTGAAACACAAAAACAACAGGAAGTAGACTGGGTCTCAGCACTCACCTGCAGCCCATATGTGCAGGAGATAGCTGCAGAAAGTCAGCCAGACATAAAAGTAACATCAGAGGAGTTACTCCAGGCACAGCGGCAAGATCCTGTCATATCCCAGCGTGCTCCAGTTGAAAAAGTTTGGGAAAAAACCAGATAGGAGGGTCATGCATATGGAAACAGCAAAAACTAAGCAACTGCTACATGAATGGAAAAGACTGCATGTTTGTCAAGAGGGTTTGTTGAAGCACAAAACAGCAACTTGGACTCGAATTGTACTTCCAGAAAAATACAAAGAGCTGGTGTACAAATATCTTCACTGTGAAATGGGACACTTGGGGGTAGAACGTGTCTTGCACCTTGCTAGGCAAAGATTTTATTGGCCTGGGATGCAGAAAGACATTCAGTTTTTTATAACCAAAGTCTGTAAATGTAACATCCAGAAAAAACCTGCTGTGCAGAGCAGAGCCCCAATGTGTCATGTACCTCACGACAGCCCCATTCAAATGGTTTCAATAGATTATCTTCACCTGGAAAAAAGCAGGGGGGGGTATGAGTATATTTTAGTGATTATTGACAATTTCACTAAGTTTGCTCAGGCCTACCCTACCCGTAACAAATCTGGCAAAACAGCAGCAGAAAAAATCTTTAATGATTTTTCGCTCAAATTTGGCTTCCCTGCAAAAATACATCATGATCAGGGTAAAGAATTTGAGAACCAGTTATTCAGACGACTACAGAAGTACTCTGGAATGATCAACTCAAAAACAACTCCCTATCATCCACAAGGGAACCCAGCGGAAAGATTTAATCGCACCCTGTTATCTATGCTGCGGACCTTGGACGAGGGGAAAAAGGGAAATTGGAGTGACTATGTGAATAAAGTTGTGCATGCTTACAACTGCACGACCAGTGAGGCAACAGGATATTCTCCTTTCTACTTGCTTTTTGGAAGAAACCCCCGTTTGCCAATCGACTTGATCTTTGGAATTAATAAGGAGGAAGGATTTAATTCACAGCAGGAATATGCAAAAAAATGGCAGCAGCAAATGAAAGAGGCATATGACATTGCATCCAAAACCATCCAAAAGACAACAACAAGAGGAAAAGCATATTATGACCAAAAGAGGCAAAGTTCAGTGCTTTCCCCAGGTGACCGAGTCCTTGTGAGAAATATGTCAGGCGTGGGGACCAGGAAATTATGTTCATACTGGGAAGATCAAATACACGTCGTAGTCTCACAAAAGTGCAAAGACAGCCCAGTCTATGAAGTGAAACCTGAACGTGGTACAGGGAGAGACAGAATCCTCCATCGCAACATGTTAATGCCATGCAATGCGTTGCCACTGCAGGAACCAGCTCAAAGCACTGCGAGAGGACAAGATTCTCACAGAAAGAAAGACAGAGGCAATAGACTAAATGAAGCATCAGAGGACTCAGACAGTTCAGATGGGGAGGAACATTATTGGGCTTTTCGACTGAGGCACCATCACCACCAGCCTGGAGAACAAACTGTTCTCCACCCAGTCCTCCTGGGGCAGAACCTCAGCTTGAACTTGATGCTGAAGCTGAGGAATTCAGAATGGAAACTTCAGCACAAATGCTGACAGACAGTGACTTGAACGTAAATGTCCCAACTGGACATGACACTGAAGAGATCACGCAAACTGTTCAGTCTGTAGACCCACCCAGTCAGCAGGTGCCAGAGGCTTCTGACATGCAACCACGCAGGTCACAGAGAGAGAGAGACGACCTAAAGAGACACTGACTTATGAAACGTTGGGTCATCCTACTCATTGTGTGGTGGGGCCGCTCACTAATCCACTGTATGGCAATACCCTGGCACCAGTCTATGGACAATACAGTGTGCCCTGGCCACCTCCACAAATGTTTGGAACACATCTGGTTCCTCCTATCCTTGTCCCTGCAGGATATTACTGAAGGACTGTAATGGGCTCACTATGGACTGTTACAGATTATTCTGGGAAGAATGGACACAGTAACATGGACTGAGTAGTTACTATCTGTTATAGATGTCATAGGACATAAAGGAAGGAAAAGGACATTGAAAACTTGTTTGAATGTAATGTGGAGTCATTACAGTGATTTAGTGTTTTTGTTCGCTTACATGTTTAAAAAAAAAAAAAAAAAAAAACTCCCATGGGTATGTAACTCAAGAGAAATTCTGAATATTGTTCTGGGTTAAGTTACAGCCTTGGAACAGGGTAAAAGGAATGTTTCCAGTATATGTTTAATGAAAAATAAGTCTCTATGGAGTGTAAGGTGTAGAGAGTGATGGCAAAATGTTTTTATTTCAGAGCATGAAAATGGTACTGTGCCATTGTTACAACTACTAAACTTGAGACTTCTTAAGTGGAACACTGTGGTGTTACTTGACAGTGGAATGTGATGAGGTCACATGGTAAGCAATAGTAATGTACCGTTAGGTAAAACCTGTTATAATGTACTTAAAATTGTTTGCCTGTTGCAGATTCTAAAAAAAAAAAAAAAGCCATTGCTATTGTGTGACTTGTTGCATTTGAGATGTTAACTGTAGTACTGCAGTTGTCACATAGTATTGGTATCCTGTTTATTAGTGGTGGAGTTACTCTATAAACTAATGCGAATGTTGAGGACAACATTTATTTTGCAGGGAGGATTGTAGCATCTGAAAAGGATATTTTGTTTTTTATGTTACACATGCCTGATTGTGTCCAACTGGGCATTTCGGTTTGAGCATGTGTAACAGTGCTCACCGGTAGGGGTCAGGCTAACGTGGGCAGAACATTTCTGTAAAAAGAGTGCAAGGGTTTTTGGCGGTTGTTGGAGTCGGATGAGCGAAGAAGGCGTGTGTGCCTGGCGGTACCGACATCTTGGTTTTTTATGTTTTGTGCTCCGGTTCTGCCGGTGGATAATAAATAATACTTTCTTTTCATACACCATACTGTTGTGGGCTGAGTGGTGTAACACAAGAAACCAACTGAGTCTAATACTGGCAGGCTTAAGGCTGTAATTGTGGGTATCTCCATGAATATTAAAGTCTTTATCTGTACTAAGCACTAAATCAGATAAAAATTCTGTGAATTCAGACAAAAACTTTGAGTAAGCAGCAGGTGGACGATACACCACAGCAAATAGCACTGTTTTTTCTTCCAATTTGGATGTGAGAGGCTGAGGATAAGGCTTTCAAATGTGCTATAACTAGGCTTAGGACTGGGATTAATTATTAAACCTGAGTGGTAGATTGCTGCCACTCCTCCTTCTCGGCCTGTGCATCGAGGAATGTGATAATTAATATGACTAGCAAGGGTTGACTCATTTAGACTGACATATTCTTCCTCCTGCAGCCAGGTCTCAGTAAGACAGGATAAATCAATCTGCTGATCCATAATCAAATAATTTACTAACAGAGATTTAGACAAGAGAGATCTAATGTTTAATAGCCCACATCTAATTGTGGTGTTTTTAGGTTCAGACACTTTTATAGTATTCTTTTTTTTTTTTTTTTTTTTTTTTTTTTTGTTTTTATGAAGAACACCTCTTGTCTTTTTTGGTTGATACACTTTTTGTTGACAGGGAGCAGATACAGTTTCTATAGGATAAAGGGAATTGTGGGAATGGTAGGAATCATGGGAGGGTGAAAGCTCTAGAGAAACTGCAGTGAAGCATGTGGGACTGCAACTCTGCCTCCTGGTCTCAACTCTGTGTTGTCATGACTTTGGTTGTCTAATAAAATCTGCCATATTTCTAGATATGAGAGCTGCACCATCCAAAGTGGGATGGTGCCGTCTCTCTAATCAGACCAGGTTTTCCCCAAAATGTTTTCCAGTTGTCTATGAAGGCCACTTAGTTTGCTGGACACCACGTAGACAGCCAGCGACAGAATGATGACATGCGGATAAACATGTCATCACTGTTCAAATTGGGCAGGGGTCCAGAGAAAACTATGGAGTCCGACATTGTTTTGGCATAGTCACACACCTATTCCACATTAATTTTAGTGAGCTCTGATTGCCGTAATCGGGTGTCATCACCTCCAACGTGAATAACAATCTTACCAAATCTACGCTTATCCTTAGCCAGCAGTTTTAAATATGATTCAACGTCGCCGCTCTGGCCCCAGGAATGCATTTAACTATGGTCGCTGGAGTCTCTAACTTCACATTTGGCAAAATGGAGCTGCCAATAACCAGAATTTTTTCACCACGGGCTGTTGTTTCAGGCTACGTTTCCTTCAGACTTCCACCCAGCCGCCCTGACAGCTAAGAGGAGCTACAGTAGGACGGCTAGCTGAAGCTACTCTAGGCTGGTTCGCACCAACTACAGGGTTAGTTGATTGGCTAGCGCAGCTAGCTACGGGTGGTTTTCTATGGTGCGGATCTGAGCCTCTACTAAGTAACTAACTAAACATCTCACACACCGAGCAGGAAAAAGGAGAGGCAGCGGGAGAGAGAGAAGCCATTGCTAACAGCTAAGCTAGCAGACCAGAGATAGAGCGATTAGATTTGAGTGTAGTGTTAAATCCCAAGGGACCCGAGCACAACAGATGTTTAACTAAAGTGATATATGTGTGCAAGAATTCAGAAATAACTAAAACACTAAAAAGTTAATGTTGATTGATAAGCTAGGATAACTCCAAACACTCGTGGGACCTTCATAATGTCAGCCTTCTACACACATCATCCAAATGTCATTACAACATTCATACAACTATTCATGTCAACACAAATTCATGACTGACTAAAAACTGACTTTGATTCACCATTGAAATGGATCAAACTTCAAATGTTCAGTCCTGATCCAGGAAAAATGTCTTGCTTGGTCCTGGTCTCTATCCTGCAGATCAGCTCAGGAAATCCACAACTAAACACAGATTCAACTGAACAACAACTATTTGATCCCAAATTACAGATGGATTCAATGGAAAACTTTGGAAAAATGCTCAGCAGCAAAGTCACATACATACAATTTAACACTACTACCAGTAATAATAATAATAAATAATAATATTAATAATACTTTTAATTTGCTGGTGTCTTTCCAAAGAGAGCCAGCGACACTTTACAAGGTTTGCAGTTAATGGACTGAAACATGTCAAACCAACAGTGTGGTCCTTTTAGTCTTTGCTCCTTAACACATTTAACAAGTCAATTCAACTCAATGAGAAAAGACCACAATTTACACACACACACACAAACACACACACACAAACACACACACACACACAAACAAACACAAATGCTCGCATAATGACAATAAAGACTCTTGAATCTTGAATCTTGAATCTTGAAACACACACACACACACAACACTGAAAAACTGACACTTCATTGAAATGAACTTCAAAGGATAGAAGAGTTTTTTCTTCAGCAAGTATTTTTCAATTGATTTGTACAAATATTAGTTCTGAGGATCTTCTGTATATTGTGATAAAAATGGATTTTGAACAACTCACACTGGACATTTTCTACACTTCATTTAGAAAACATTAGTCTGCTGACTGTGACAAATACCAGTGTGTGAGTTCAGAAGGTTTCATTTAAGTCAACAGACATTATTCATGACAACTGACTGAAATGAAGTGAAACTGCAGGAATAATTCTTAGTTTGAGATAAGAAAAAGTCACAATATGGAAAAACAACTATTTCAAATCTCGTTCATTCATTCATTCATTCATTCAGGATGAATGGATTCAAGTTCTGGATGAAGATAAACCAGGTTCAGTTGTGGATTAAAGATATAAGATCTACAACAGTAACAGACAGTGAACTGACCCCAGAGTCTCCAGTCTACAGTGTGGACTCTCCAGAAAACCACACAGCAGCTTCACTCCTGAATCCTGCAGCTCGTTGTAGCTCAGGTCCAGGTGTCTCAGATGGGAGGGGTTGGACTTAAGAGCTGAGGCCAGAGAAGCACAGCTGATCTCTGACAACCTGCAAGAACTCAATCTGAATAAAGAATAAATCATGTGGATTAAAATCATTTCTAATCCAATCAGATATGTCCTAATCAATGAGCTTTCACTAACATGAGTAGAGGGACTTTGTCCTTCTCTTATTGTGGATCATCCAAATGTCACCACAACATTCATACAACTATTCATGTCAACACAGATTCATAACATGCTGCTGAGCTCAGTCAAGTCTGGAATTAGAAGATAAAGATCAAATCAGACATGTTGGACTCAAATCATCTTCATCATTGAAGTTTTTACATGACCTTCTTCTTCCTGAACTTTGTGTAATTAAACAACATTAAAGGATAAATTCACATTTCTTGACTTCAACCAACAGTCAGATGTCACACGTTGATTTAAAGAGTCTTTGGTGGCCATTGTCCTTCCTGTGGTCCACACTGACTGTGAAGTGGTCTCCTCCTAACATAACTACACTGTAAGAAATGACTTCATGAGTTCAGCTGTAGCTGAATGAAGCTTCATCAGTCTGACTCAGACAAATGTGTAGAAGAAAACTGAATTCTCCCATTCTGCTCTGATATATTCAGACCTCTGTTCTAGGCTGAAGGTGTGTGTTTCCTGATTCTACTCTACACCAGGAGAAAAAAGACCTGCTTCTGTCTTATGTCTCGGAGCATAAAAGGCAGAACCTCCAGACTCATCAACAGCTTCCTACCACAGGCTGTTAGAGTACTGAACAGCTGAATCACAGACACATCCACCATTAATCCAAAGACAGCTTAAATGGGTGTTGTACCTGGCACTGGCCACTTTAATGCTCAGCACTGGCACTTTAATGACAGTCTGCTGCTGTGGACATTTACTGACAATCTTGCACAATGGGCATCTTGCAGTATGTTTGGGGTGGTATGCGGGAGAGGGTTGGGGTCTTAGTGGTTGATGGTCAGGGGAGAGGGGCTGTTTGCAGGGACTGAGTGTGTTTGTTTTTTTTCTATAGTATTTACTTAGTATTTATTTTACTTATTTTGTTTTTTTTTTTTAACTTCACTCTCCTGAACCCAGGAAACGCTGTCTCATTTTGTCTGCACTGCAGTTGTATGTACAGCAAAGTGACAATAAAGCCTGATTTGATTTGATTTGATTTAAAACAATATATAGAAAGACTTTAAAGGAGCAGTGTGGAGGATTTAGGGAGATCTATTGGCAGAAATTGAAGATAATATTCATAATTATGTTTTCAGAAGAGTTGAATCACCTGAAATGTTAATTTATCAGGTTTACATGAAAACAAAAAGACTCAAAATAACACGAAAAAATTAACAAATGTAGAATGTAACAGTTTCTAATTAATAAACAAAAACTTAACAGTAATAATCACAACCAACTGAAAAATCTGTTTGACAACATTTAAAACATCTCCAGAAAAACACACAGCTGAACTAAAAATTATAAAACTATTATGAGAATAATGAGAAAAATTTCATACTGTGTATATTTGAAAAAACTAAACTACTAATCTAAACTGACTGCTAATGTTAAAGATCATGTCTGGACTTACACAGCCTTTCTGCAGTTCCTCACAGCTGGGATCAGTCTCCGTCGCCCCTCCTCTGATGTGTTGTACTTGTTCAGGTCCAACTCATCCAGAACCTCCTCTGACATCTGCAGAACGTAGGCCAGAGCTGAACAGTGGATCTCAGAGAGTCTCTTCTCTGATCTGTTCTCTGACTTCAGGAACTCTTGGATCTCCTGATGTACTGAGCGGTCCTTCATCTCCATTAGACAGAGGAAGATGTTGATGCTTCTCTCAGGAGAGATATCATCTGTGTTCATCTCCTTCAGGTTGTCGATGGCTCTCTGGATGATTTCTGATCTGTTCCCTGTCTGACCCAGAAGGCCTCCTAAGAGTCTCTGGTTGGACTCCAGAGACAGGCCATGAAGGAAGCGAACAAACAAGTCCTGGTGGCCATTTTTACTTTGGAGGGATTTCTCCATGGCATCACTCAGGAGGACATCGAATGATGGGTAGCTACTATTGTTATTTTCAAAACACTTTGAAGGTTTTGAGTCCCAGTGTTTGTAATCTTGTCCCAGGAAAGTCCTCAGCTCTCTTGTCTTCCTCTCTGTGTAACAGTGGAACATGTAGACTGCAGCCAGAAACTCCTGAATGCTCAGATGAACAAAGCAGTAGACTGTTTCCTGGAAGATCACACTCTCTTTTAAAAGATCTCTGTACAAACTCCTGAGTAAACCAAGGCCTCTGTGACATCAAGACCACACTGCTCCAGGTCTTCTTGGTAGAACATGATGTTTCCTTTCTCCAGATGTTCAAACGCCAGCCTCCCCAGCTTCAGAAGAACTTCCCTGTCAGCCTTCGTCAGATCCTGTGGACTCGTTTCATGTCCCTCATCATACTTGTGCTTCTTCCTCTTTGTCTGAACCAGCAGGAAGTGTGAGTACAGGTCTGTCAGGGTCTTGGGCAGCTCTCCTCTCTGCTCTGTGGTCAAAATGTGCTCCAGAACTGTAGCAGAGATCCAGCAGAAGACTGGGATCTGACACATGATGTGGAGGTTCCTGGATGTCTTGATGTGTGAGATGATTCTTCTATACAGCTCTTCATCACTGGATCTCCTCCTGAAGTACTCCTCCTTCTGTGTGTCAGTGAAGCCTCGTATTTCTGTTACCCTGTCAACACATACAGGAGGGATCTGTTTGGCTGCCGCAGGTCGGGAAGTTATCCAGACCAGAGCAGAGGGAAGCAGATTCCCCTGGATGAGGTTTGTCAGCAGCATGTTAACAGATGACTTCTGTGAGACATCAGACACGACCTCCCTGTTTCTGAAATCCAGTGAAAGTCTGCTTTCATCCAGGCCGTCAAAGATGAACAACACTTTACAGACAGCAAGCTTCTCTGCTGTGACCTTCTTTAATGTTGGATGGAAAACATGGAGCAGCATGAGAAGACTGTACTGCTCATCTTTGATCAGGTTCAGTTCCCTGAATGAAAGCAGAACCAGCAGACTGACGTCTTGGTTTTCAGAGCCCTCTGCCCAGTCCAGAGTGAACTTCTGCACTGAGAAGGTTTTTCCAATGCCAGCGACGCTGCGTCGTCAGGACGACTCTGATACGCCTCTGTTGGTCAGGTAAGGCTTTAAAGATGTCGTGGCACTTGATTGGAACGTCATGGAGGGTCTCCATCTTGGAAGCTGTCTCCAGCTGCCTCACCTCATGTTGGGTATTAACCTCTTCACTCTGTCCCTCTGTGATGTAGAGCTCAGTGTAGATCCTGTTGAGGAAGGTTTCACTTCCTGTTCCATCAGTTCCTTCAGTCACACGTTCACATCTCCTCCTCAGACTGATCTTATGTTCATCTAAAACCTCCTGCAGACCACTATCTGCTGAAAATCTGCTGACACAGAAGAAATAATGTCAGAGTAAAGAAAGAGAATCTGAGAACCTGCTCATTTCTTTCATCAGCTGCATAAAAACTAAAGACAAGCAAAGAAAAGCTTTTTCATTTTGTGCTATTTCTAATCATCTTAAATGTCAAAGCTGTATGATAGAACAAATGACTCTGTATCAAAGCACAGCTCGTGTTTTCAGAGATGATGACATGAGCAGACAGATGTACAGTCTTACTTTGTACAGTGCTGCTCTGACTGACTGTCTGCAGTCCAGCTCTTGTTCTGGATCTTTCTCTCAGATTTTATATCTTATACATTTTTCAACAAATATTTGAACTTACTGAGATACTCTTTGATTGTTTGGGTGGATTACTGTGAGATTGTTGGGATTCTTTCAGGCTCTGATAATGTATTTTATCTTGATGATGTATTGAGTCCTATCCGCTCGTTGTCATGTTGGCCATTTAACTCATGAAGACCCTGTAGGGTCAAAGCCTTTCCTTTTTCAGTCTGATCAAACTTTTTTGGGAGCTACAGTCCAGTGTGAGGACATTCTGCTCCTTTCCAACAGTCATTAAATCCCATAAACTTGACAACAAATGATTTTAGCAGCACAACCTGTGCTGAGACTAAATGTTTTGTTGATTGTTGTGAACAAATATCCAGATTTGGTTCACAATGTCTAGAAGCTGTTAAAGGCTCAGATGTGTAAATCATTAAAGTGGAACCTCCAACATGGAGACACTGTGTTTCTTCTTTGTCCTTTTTTTCATTGACAGCTCCACAGACTGTGGAATTGCAATCAGGCTTGTGTTCATACACCAACTCTCACTGAGACTGATAAAACAGTAACATGAGAAAGCTCTGCTTTATAAATCTGCTGAAAAGAGTGTGTGTGCATATTTCTGTCTTTGTGTGGACACAGAGTTTTATGGATCTGGCCCCTGGTGTCTCCCTGTTTCCTTCAAATATGTCTGAGAACTGAATCATCCTCAGGTCAGTTTACACTAGAAACTGTCTCTTACTTTGTGTCTGAGGGTCCAGGTTCATTACTGAAGTCTGGATGATTAAACTCTTTGTACCTTGCTTTCTTCACAGACAGACAGCTGGATCCTGGAGACTCTGCTCTCAGTCTGTGGTCCTGACCTCTGAAAACACAAACACATTTTTATTCATATCACATCAATCACTGATAAATTGTCTGAGGTCAAAGTCATTCTGGGAACTCTCAGCTGACGTCCTGCAGCAACATCACCATGTAGCACTCAACACTATACTGAAGGATGGAGGCAACACACCAGCATCCATAAACAACACTGTTGTGTCAGCTGTAGTAGGGACTATTTTGATCTGTTGATTTATCTACATTTGATGCTGTGTGTGTGTGTGTGTGTGTGCATTTGCGATTTGTATGACCGAGACTGCCAGGATGTTTACAGGTCAGTTTATCAGTTGTCCTTGAAGGCAAGGGACAGACAAAATACAGTCAATATGCAAGAAGCAATTTATCGATCCGCGCTGAATTTATCCAGATCAGTAATCAATCAGTCTGGTGTCAGTGCTCATCATCCCCTGCAGATGCATGAAGTAGCTTCGACATCTACTCAAGCTTGACAGACAGTCCTTTCACCGATCTCAACAGGTGTTCGGACTGTCTTCCGATGTTATCAATCTGTCTCCGTTCCTCCTCAGATCGGGCTGAGATGTTACTGATCAGTCCTTCGATCCGAGCTATCTTCTGGTGGAGTTCCATCAGCCGAGTACCCATGAACCCGTGGTGCTGTTTTATCTCCACACTTAGCGGTAGTGCCGATTTGCCAGCAGCGGTTTTTCCAATTCTCCGATAGATCGGGGCAATACCCAGGCGAAATGATAGTATCCCTGCTATCAATGTTCAATAGATAAACAGATCCTCCACGTCTTCCAGGGTCAGCGCTTCCAGGCATACCAAACTCCAGGAGTACCACGCATCTCGGGCATATCCCGCAGCGAATGTCCCCTCAGGGCAGAGTGGTTCTCCCGGTGATTCTTTTCTTTGTGGGAAAATTTTGTCCAGTGCACTGAGTGACCAGTTAATAAGCTCCATCTCAAAAAAATCTATCCCAAGAGTAGCAGAGCAGGGTGTTCAGGAAAGAAAAATCACAAAGACGAGAGAAACAAAAAAGCAAGCCAAGAGACAGTAGGAGCAGTCAGAAACACGTCTGCACTCCTCAGAAGCAGGAAGTAGGAAGTGTGTGTGTGTGTGTGTGTGTGTGTGTGTGTGTGTGTGTGTGTGTGTTTGTGTGTCCGTAGGTGTGTGTGTGTTGATGGAGATGAAGGATCATGTCACCCAGTGTAACAGTGTGGTTCACTGATGTGTTTTAATATTTCCTGGCTCAGAGGAATCAGATCTATCAGGCTGTGATACACATTCTGTGTGGGTTTGACTCTGCACATGGGATTTATTGGTAATCAGAAAAATATGGAAAATCAGTGAAAGTAAAAATGTTTTTTAGTTAGAAACAAAGAAATGCACAGCCTCAGCAGTCAGTATTAATACACTGATGAGCCAAAAGAACCAGACAGCTACAGCAGCTGTTACAGGCAGAGAAAACAACTGCAGGACCTCAACACACTAAACACTGTTACAGCCCAAAGTTTGGAGGTTCACAGGTTTGTAGCAGTTCTCTTACTTTGTGTCTGAGTGTCCAGGTTCGTTACTAAAGTCAGGAGGATTAAGCTGTTTGGACCTGTCACTCTTCATAGACGGACAGCTGGATCCTGGAGACTCTGCTCTCCGTCTGTGGTCCTGACCTCTGAAAACACAAACACATTTTTATTCATATCACATCAATCACTGATAAATTTTCTGAGGACAAAGTCATTCTGGGATCTCTCAGCTGACGTCCTGCAGCAACGTCACCATGTAGCACTGAACACTATACTGAAGGATGGAGGCAACACACCAGCATCCATAAACAACACTGCTGTGTCAGTTAATCATAAAATATGAGCAGTTTCCACATGTTGATGAACTGACTCACATTAGCTCTAAAGAAGTGTAGTGGGGACTATTTTGATCTGTGGATTTATCTACATTTGGTGCTCTGTGTGTGTGTGCTGCAGTAGGTGTGTGTTGATGGAGATGAAGGAACATGTCACCCAGTGTAACACTGATGTGTTTTAATATTTTCTGGCTCAGAGGAATCAGA
Source organism: Toxotes chatareus (assembly GCA_016801885.1). Lineage (NCBI taxonomy): Eukaryota > Metazoa > Chordata > Actinopteri > Toxotidae > Toxotes > Toxotes chatareus. The sequence continues at coordinate 35,795 of JAFBJY010000218.1, read as the reverse complement.
TCTATCAGGCTGTGATACACATTCTGTGTGGGTTTGACTCTGCACATGGGATTTATTGGTAATAAGAACAATATGGAAAATCAGTGAAAGTAAAAATGTTCTTTAGTCAGATCATTTCAAAAGAAACAAGCAGCCTCAGCAGTCAGTATTAATACACTGATGAGCCAGAAGAACCAGACAGCTACAGCAGCTGTTACAGGCAGAGACGACAACTGCAGGACCTCAACACACTGAACACTGTTATAGCCCAAAGTTTGGAGGTTCACAGGTTTGTAGCAGTTCTCTTACTTTGTGTCTGAGGGTCCAGGTTCGTTACTGAAGAATGGAGGATCTTTCTCTTTGGACCTGTCACTCTTCATAGACAGACAGCTGGATCCTGGACACTCTGCTCTGTCCTCCTCTTCCTCCACACAAACACTCATCTTCTGGACTTCAGTCAGTCTGAGAAGGAAACCAGTAAAACAGACTGTGAGCTCAGACACACAAAGAATCAGGACAGACAGGTCTGATTAAGAGTCACATGCAAGACTGAGAGAACAGGAATAACACTCGCACACACACGCGCACACACACACACACACACACACACACACACACACACACACACACACACACACACACACACACACACACAGACTAACAGAGTCCACAGTGAAATAAAAACAGGCAGCTCTCCACCTGCTCAGTTTATTTTAACTCTGAGTCTGAAAACTGACTCAGAGCCTTTGACAGTAAAATAATAATAATGTTGTATTAACACTCACCCTGCCTCAGTCTTCAGTTTTCCTCCTCCTGCTCTGTTTACTTCAAATGGCATCTGAACTAACTGACTGAACACTTTCAGTTTTAGCTGCTCCTCCCCTCTCCATTTACAGGAAGTCACACAGTCTGTGGGTGTGGGTGTGTGTGTGTGTGTGTGTGTGTGTGTTGTTTACAAGTTTAGAACTTGCTTCTGGATCTGGACCTGTCTGTGGGACAGGTAATCAGTGGATTGAGATGAACAACCTTTCATCTCAGCCTCTGACCCTCAGCACATTATTGTTGTTAGTTTTTGTCTAGAAGTGTCAAAACTGAGATCACCATTAATGTTATTCATGACATGTTTTATGTATTGTTATGTATAATATCCCAAATAGCACATATTTATATTGGTGACAAAACTATGGGGAAATACCTAACCCTCTTATATAAGATTTTCTCTTTCATGCTACAACATGTTGAATCTTATGTATAATGTTGGACACACTGAATAAGGTGTATCTTAATAATGGCAAACTGTGTGTGAAGCTGTTACAGCTGATGTGATATTTTTTTAAACTCATGAATCATGAGTTCGTCTCATTGAGCCAGAAAATTGTTCATTTCAAACTTATTTGATTCAAAAGATTAAAACAAACCAAGGCTCTTTTATTCTTTGCACCAGTTTAGTGGAAGCATGTTGACAAATTACTTCTCTAAATGTCAATCATGACCGCCCAGTTAGCTCAGTTGGTAGAGCATGAGGTCTCAGTCTCTTGGGGTTCTGGGTTTGAGCCCCACTCTGGGTGGCACCGCCTCCCATGGGCCCACCACCTGTAGGAGCTGCACTTCAGTGCATTGTGCACTGGGTGGCAGTTGCCCCTATGACCTGGGCCATGACCCAGATAAGCGGCAGATGATGGCATGACATGACATGTTAACCATGGTCCAGTATTTTGTGTCTCCTTTCTCCTGTTTTGTTCCTTGTGTCAGGAAGCTCCCAATCACCCAGCTCCTCCTATACAACCAGCAGCACATGATCCACCTATGAAAGGTCCTCCTCCTCCTCCTCCTCCTCCTCTTCCTCCTCCTCACTGTCCCTCTCAGCCAGCAGACTCTGTTTACTCCTGTGTTCCCACCCCCTGAGCTGGGGTTGTAATAATGTCAGTAAAGTGGAAACGTGAATGTACTGGCATAAGTAATGTTCCTACAGTGAACTACACAGTGTCACATTTCTGGTTTTTATTAGAAAAAAACAACAGTAACAGTTGTTGATCCTTTTCTCACCAATAATATGATCACATTGTCCAAAAAAACAAAACAAAAAAAGAAAAAAAACTTCATCCCTTCATATGTATATGTACAGTGGCATGCAAAAGTTTGGGCACCCCTGGTCAAAATTTCTGTTAATGTGAGCGGTAAAGCAAGTGGAAGATGAAATGATCTCCAAAAGGCATAAAGTTACAGATGACACATTCCCTTTATATTTTAAACAAAGTCTTTTTTTTTTAAATTTTCATCTTTTACATTTTCAAAAAAACAGAAAAGGAAAAGGGCCTGCAGCAAAAGTTTGGGCACCCTGCATAGATACACTAGTAACATCCCCTTTGACAAGTATCACAGCTTATAAACGCTTTTTGTAGCCAGCCAAAAGTTTTTCAATTCTGGTTTGAGGGATTTTCACCCATTATGTGGATTTTGAGGTGTGTTTAAGATCATTATGCATTTGCGGAAGCCATCCTCTTTTCAACTTCAGCTTTTTTACAGATGTTTGCTTCCAGAAATTGTTGGAATTTAATTGAAACCATTCTTCCTTCTACCCGTGAAATGTTCCCTGTGCCATTGGCTGCAATACAACCCCAAAGCATGATTGAGCCACCCCGATACTTAACAGTTGGACAGGTGTTCTTTTCATGACATTCTGTGCCCAAACATACCTTTGCTCATTGCGGCCAAACAGTTCTATTTTAACACTCATCGGTTCACAGGACTTGTTTCCAAAATGCATCAGGCTTATCTAAATGTTCTTTAGCAAACTTCAGACACTGAATTTTATGGTGAGGACGCAGGAGAGGTTTTCTTCTGATGACTCTTCCATGAAGGCCATATTTGTGCACGTGTTGCTGAACAGTTGAACAGTGTACCAGAACTCCAGAGTCTGCCAAGTCTTCCTGGAGGTCCTTTGCAGTCAGTCTTTCTGACTTGCTTTTCTAGCAATCCTATGAGCAGGTCTCTCTGATATTTTTCTTGGTCTTCCAGACCTTACCTTTACCTCCACTGTTCCTGTTAACTGCTGTATTTTAATTACTGAGGAAATCGGTACCTGAAAACACTTTGCTATCTTCTTACAGCCTTCTCCTGCTTTGTGGGCGTCAATCATTTTCATTTTCAGAGTGCTAGGCAACTGCTTAGAGGAACCCATGGCTGCTGATTGTTGGGACAAGGTTAGAGGAGTCTTGGTATTTATAAAGCTTTGAAATTTTTGAAATTTCCTAATGATGATTGTGAACAAGCCATGACCCTAACAGTCTAATTAAGGTCTGATACCTTGGTCAAAGTTATCAAGCTCAAGTCTCCCGGGGTTCCCATTCTTTTGCAGGGTGCTGCTTTCCCTTTTTCACTCTAAAGTTGTAGAAAACAAAAATAATACACTGATATTGTTTAAAATATTGCAAAAGAGTGTTTCATGTTTAACTTTATGCCTTTTGGAGATCATTTCATCTTCCACTTGCTTAACTGTTCACATTAACAGAAATTTTGACCAGGGGTACCCAAACTTTGCATGCCACTGTAGCTCCCGGACCACTATCTGGCAGGTATTCACCAACAATCCCATCACATAGAGCAGTTTATAGCAGAGACTAAACTCCCTCTGGAGGAGAATGATGAGATCACATTTCGTCACATCCTCTGCTGGTTTCCTCTTGTCGTCTGCCTGGCATGGGAGGTAAACTAAGGCCTCATCCTCTACATCCAGAATCCCCAAACTCATTTATAGTTCACCTGATGTCAGTGATACCTTCACATATGCATCTACAGAAACACAACTCTGCTGTGTTGAAGCTGTGTGCTACACAACAGGATGCAAAGAACTAAAAGATTTCTCACAGATCAATCCTTACATTCTCACAGACCAAATATGAAACATTAACTAACACTTGATCTTATCCTCACACACACAGACAAAATATATAGCTATATATTTGTATTCTGTCTCCATTGTTCAGTGTGAGAATATACTCCAGTCTGACATCCCCTGGGCTAAACAAGCCTGTTTAAAATATCAAAAGGACAAAGAAGAAGGAACAAACAGGATCAAGATTCCTTTCAAGAATAAAAGTGATGAATTGAAAACCACCTCATAACCACAGTCCTGCTTTGTTTGAAACAGTCCACAGGGAGAAATCTGACAGACTTTGACAGTAAAATAATAATAATGTTGTATTAACACTCACCCTGCCTCAGCCTTCAGTTTTCCTCCTCCTGCTCTGTTTAGTTAAAATGGCGTCTGAACTGACTGACTGAACACTTTCAGTTTCACCTGCTCCTCTCCTCTCCATTTACAGGAAGTCACATGGTCTGTGTATGTGTGTGTGTGTGTGTGTGTGTGTGTCAAACCTGAGATCACCATTACTGTTAACCCTGTATACATTATCAACAAAGCCTAGTTATGGTTAAATGTTGGTAGTTGCTATGAAGCTGATGTGTTTTCTGTTCACTGTGTTTCATTGTGTGTGTGTGTGTTTCTGTGTTGTTTACAAGTTTAGAATGTGTTTCACTTTGTTGTAATTTCTGTTTGTTAAAAATCATGTTTCATGTGCTTTCAACTCAATCAGATTTAACCTAGTGTTTTTACAGACTTACTATAAAATAAACTATATAAATGATGTTTATTATCATTATTATAGGAAAGAAGATCCCAGCTGATCCAGTGGATCTGGATCTGTCTGTGGGACAGGTGACAGTGGATTAAGGTGAACAACCTTTCATCTCAGCCTCTGACCCTCGAGGGTTAACACTTTTGCAAAAGTGTTAACATATGAATATATACAATAATATATACAATAATAATAATGAGTTCAACCAAATATTCTTTACTAATAACATTTATTTTCTCCCTTGCAGTCATGTACACAACCGAATTAATACATTGTGAACAAAGGAATAATGTACAAACATTCATCTGAAACACAGTATGAGCTTTGAATATCAAATGGTTTATGAATTTTAAGCTCAAATATTTTTATTAAACACCTTTCCTCACTTCGTAATATTCTGAATGCATAATGATAGTCATCAAAATTCTCTGTGAATAGCTTGTTGAGAAAACCTCTGTTGATGATAAGATCATGTGAAACACTTCATTGTTGACTACATTCTCATCTCTAGGGGAAAAAGATTTCATTGGCCCGTACTTAGTTTTTTTGAGAGTGAAGGTTTCCCAGTAATATGCAATGGCCATCTGATGCTTCTTAGCAAGTGATTTAGTTATGTTTTTGAAATAAAAAAAAAAAATCTTTAAACACTTTAGGTTTGGCTTCAAACCTCATAGACCACATATGTAATAAGAGGACAGTTTTCTTTACACAAGACGGGTAATGGATCATAAAATGATGTTTAGGTATCAAATTTCTGTGTGGATATAAGTGTTTAAACAGTTTGTGATGGTCACCAATCAAATGCTTTAAATACCATGAGTGAGAGTAGGTGAAAACACAATGTTCATTATTTGAAGTAAAAACAGTAACAAATTCCAGTTTTCGTTTCCTGCAGGAATAATGTCACAAAGCAACAGTGGGATGTTTTTAACAAGACACAGTGTCTGAATAGAATTCAAACCAATGCCATTGCCAGCACTCTCCAAAATAATCTTTGTGGGATGGTTTTTTCATTCTAAAAATCCATAATCAAAACCATAAATCCTGGAAAGCAAGTCCTGTTCTGAAATAAAGTGCTGAGTGAGATATCCAAAAAGCAATCTGATCTCATACTGAGCCACACCCGCAAGAAGATCATGCATGATATCAAATGAATAGTTATTACTAACATGGAAATACTTCAGTGAATTAAGTATTGATTTTTTTTTTAAAACCATATACTGACTTGAATTGGGGGTTTTTCTATAGAGAATGCATTTCAAACATGTCTTTTCTGCGAAGGATCACCTTAGGATCATCTTCACTGAATACTGTTTGAGAATCTATCTTCTCAATCAATCAAAGGTGACAGAAATGATGGCTACTGAATGACTCATTAAAACCAAGAATTGTGTGCATCCCTACATTATCTCTGGTGATCTGTGAGATTGTACCATATACCTGTGCATCAGAAAATGGAACACTTAGCCCTTGGCTCTCCAGTTTTTTCACATCATTTATTAGTGGCTCCAGTATAACATCAAAACCATATTTGTGCAGATCTTGTGTGTGAAAAAGGGATACCAAATGAATGTTCATCAAAACTGAATTAAACTTTGGGGGCAAGTTTCTTATTACAAAATAAAGACAATTTTGTGAATTCCTCGTTTGGAGCCAAGGGGATTGGCTTGGGATTGCATGTCTTCTTGTTGAAAACAAAGGATGGGTTTTAAAATAACTTCCATCAAAAAAGTCAGTGTAAATGTCAGGCTCTGTTCTACATTCTTTCTTTAGATAATCACAAATATCTGGATTTCTGCACATGAACTTCAATGTTTCCAAAATAGGCACATATACAAAAGTATCCTTCACAGATACTTGATCATAAGTACTGGATTTTTGATTTCTCCTGTTGTCATATCTCACGCCCAGTGTTATTTCTACTGGCTCGACAATTCACCATTTTTGGGTGAAGTATTTATTTCGCTTCCATTCTGTATTGAGATTTGTGAAGGGGTTTTCAAAATGTTCAAAAGATTCATTTATCACAGATGTATTAGGGTCAGTTACAGATAAAGCTGAGACAGCAGTATGCTTTGCTTGTGAGCAAAGCTCACTTGTTAGTTCCTCCAAATCTCCAACAATTGAGGACACCAAACTGTTAGAAATCCCACTACCCTGTAATTTGGCCACAATAGATGCACACATTTCTTTGGTTGGATCTTTTCTAACTCCTGAAGAGCTACATGGATCTGGTGGAATAAACCTGTCCTCCACAGTATGTGCCTGAGAAGATGTTGCAACTGGCTCACTAGAGCAACATGCAACAGTTAAAGTTTCAGCAGTTTGCTGAACATTGCTATGAGTACTGTTAAGCTGCTTACGAAAACCTGCATATGTTAGGAACTGATGCCTACAACCTTGCTGAGAACAAACGATCTAACAATTTGAACTTGGGTCCAGGATAGTAACCATGTTCAACCCTTAAATGTACAATCAACTGCTGGGATACAATTTCTGACACATGAAACAGGTCAGCATTATTTTAGCCTCCTACTCAGAGTGTGAGAGTGCAACTGGCTGGCTAAGAAGTCTGGCTCTCACATCTCTAACTCTGGGCGACTCCTTCATTTTCCCCACATCAATGTTATACACTGTTGTCTGTAGGACACAAGTGCAACATCATAAGACAAATTGAAAACAAAATGTGCCTTGAAAAGTTCATCTGCTTCTCTGCTTCTGAGGAGTACAGACGTGTTTCTGACTGCTCCTACTGTCTCTGGCTTGCTTTTTTGTTTCTCTTGCCTCGTCTTTGTGATTTTCTTTCCTGAGCACCCTGCTCTGCTGCTCTTGGGATATATTTTTTTGAGATGGAGCTTATTAACTGGTCACTCAGTGCATTGGACAAAATTTTCCCACAAAGAAAAGAATCACCGGGAGAACCACTCTGCCCTGAGGGGACATTCGCTGCGGGGTATGTCCGAGATGCTTGGGACTCCTGGCGTCTGGTATGCCTGGAAGCGCTGTCCCTGGAAGACGTGGAGGATCTATTTATTTAATGAACATTGATAGCAGGGATACTACTGATTGGCCTGGGTATTGCCCTGATCTATCGGAGAATTGGAAAAACCGCTGCTGGCAGATTGGCACTACCGCTAAGTGTGGAGATAAAACAGCACCACGGGTTCATGGATACTCGGCTGACGGAATTCCATCAGAAGATGGCTCGGATCGAAGGACTGATCAGTAACATCTCAGCCCGATCTGAGGAGGAACAGAGACGAAGTGATAACATCGGAAGACAGTCCGAACACCTGTTGAGATCGGTGAAAGGACTGTCTGTCAAGCTTGAGGGGATGTCGAAGCTACTCCATGCATCTGCAGGGGATGATGAGCACCGATACCAGTCCGATTGACTACTGATCCAGATAAATTCATTCATTCATCCCATTTCTGAAGGAGCCTGGCGGACGCCTTGTCATCAAATAGGAGAGTGAAGTCTTGCGTTGAAATTAGAATAGAATAGAATAGAATAGAATATACTTTATTGATCCCTTTGGGAGGTCCCTTGGGGAAATTTGGGTACCAGCAGCAGTACAACACCAGAAAAACACAGTAAGCAGCATTACAAAGTAAAAGAGTAAAAAGTAACTAACTAAGTTAAGTTAGTTACTAAAGTAACTAACTAAGGTGCTGGTATAAAAATAGAATGTAAATGAAATAAAATATAAAAGTAGAAAAGTAGAATAAACTCTTGAATAATTAGTACTAAAATAGAACAAGGGTGGATTCAAGTAAAAATTAAAATATAAAGTATATACAAACATTGCAAACAAACATTGCGCTCTAAGAGGTGGAAATAATAATAAATTACTGCACATGAGTTATTGCACATGGGTTATTGCACATGAATAGTAGTGTCCGGCAGGCTGTACTCCTTCCCTCTCCTCTCCCCTCCTGCCATATTCGGTGTTATATAGTTTGATGGCTCTGGGGACAAAGGAGTCTCTGAGCCGGTTGGTCCGACTCTTGGGGAGGAGCAGCCTGTTACTGGTCAGGCTTCTCTGTGCACTGATGACAGTGTGCAGAGGGTGACTGGCATCGTCCATAATAGCCAGTAGTTTTTTTAGTGATCTCCTCTCTGCCACTGTCACCAGGGAGTCCAGCTTCATGCCGACCACAGAGCCCGCCCGCCTGATGAGTTTGTCCAGTCTGTTAGCACACCTTTTTGGCATGCTGCCCCCCCAGCAGACAACAGCATAAAAAAAAGTGTACTAGCCACCACAGACTGGTAAAACATCCACAGGAGTTTTCTACAGATGTTAAAGGACCCCAGTCTCCGCAGGAAGTACAGACGGCTCTGGCCCTTCTTGTACAGGTAATCTGTACAGTATGACCAGTCCAGCTTGTTGTCCAGCCACAGCCCGAGGTACTTGTAGTTGCCTACAATCTCCACCTCGTCGTCCTTGATGGTCACTGGCCGTGGTTGTGGGCTGGACTTCCTGAAGTCGATGACCAGCTCCTTAGTCTTGGAGGTGTTGAGCTGGAGATGGTTCATCTGACTCCAGGCAACAAAGTCACAGACTAGGTTCCTGTACTCCTCCTCTTCATCATCCCTGATACATCCCACGATGGCTGTGTCATCTGCAAACTTCTGGATGTGACACAACTCTGAGTTGTAGCAGAAGTCTGAGGTGTAGAGGGTGAAGAGGAGGGGGGCCAGCACCGTCCCTTGGGGTGCTCCTGTGCTGCTGATGACAGTGTCTGAAGTAGCGTCCTTTAGCCTGACAAACTGCGGTCTCTCTGTGAGGTAGTCAGCAATCCAGGACACCAAGTAGGGCTCTACTTGCATCCCCCTCAGTTTGTCCAGTAGCATCGGGGGCTGGATGGTGTTAAAGGCACTTGAGAAATCCAAAAAGAGGATCCTCACTGTGCTCCTCCCCTTGTCCAGATGTACATGGACACGGTGTAGAAGGTAGAGAATGGCGTCCTCCACACCCACACCTGCCCTATAGGCAAACTGGAGAGGGTCCTGAGCCTGATGCACTTGGGGCTTGAGGAGATTGAGAATGAGCCGCTCCATAGTCTTCATCAGCTGGGATGTGAGTGCCACTGGTCTGTAGTCGTTCAGCTCACCTGGGCGGTTTTTCTTTGGTACCGGAACGATACAGGATGTTTTCCACAGGGTGGGCACTCTCCCCAGCTGTAGACTGTTGTTGAAGACCTGCTGGAGTGGTTCACCCAGTTCAGCAGCGCAGGTCCTAAGCAGACGGGAAGGCACTCTGTCAGGGCCAGCTGCTTTCCTCGGGTGAAGTTTCCTCAGTTCTCCCCTCACCTGGTCTGCTGTTATGCGTGGAGGGTGATGGGGTTGGGGGGGTAAGAGGTGGGGGAGGGCTGCACAGGGGATGGAGTCAGGGAGGTTGTGTGCTGCAGTGGGGGCAGTGGGGGTAAGAGGTGGGGGAGGGCTGCACAGGGGATGGAGTCAGGGGGTTGTGTGCTGCAGTGGGGAGGGGGGGCCGTGGGTTGGTCAAAGCGGTTGAAGAAGCTGTTCAACTTGTTTGCGTCCTCCATTGTCCCCCTGCTGTTGTGGCCTTTGTCCTAAAGCCTGTGATGGTGTTGACACCATCCCAGACCTCCTTCAGGCGTCTCTCACTCAGCTTCTTCTCCACCTTCCTCCTGTAGGTGTCCTTTGCCTCTTTCAGGCATTGCTTCACCTCCCGCTGTGCTGATTGAATTGCCTCTCTGTCTTTGTTCATGAAGGCCGCCTTCTTCCTGTTGAGAGCAGCTTTAACATCTTGTGTTACCCAAGGTTTGTTATTTGGATAACACCGTACAGACTTGTTGGGGGAGACTGTATCCAAACAGAAGTTTAAGTAGTCGGTCAGACAGTGAGCCTGCTGCTCAATGTCCTCTCCATGATGGTTCAGCAGTACATCCCAGTCAGTGGTGTCAAAGCAGTCTCTCAGAGCATCCTCTGCCTCAGGTGACCACCTCCTGATTGAGCGTGTGTTTCTAGACACCCTCTTGACCAGGGGGTGTACTGTGGCTGTAGGTGAACCAGATTGTGGTCAGACTTTCCGAGTGGGGGGAGGGGGAAGGCTCTGTAAGCGTCCTTCACGTTGGCATACAGCAGGTCTATTGTTCTGTTGTGCCTTGTGGGACAGTCTACAGCCTGGTAGAAGGAGGCCAAGGTAGAGTCCAGGGTAGCGTGGTTAAAGTCCCCAGATATGACCATAAACGCATCAGGGTGCCTAGTCTGTAGTCTCGCAGTCACTGTGTGTATCTTCTCACAGGCAGCTGATGCATCTGCGCTCGGGCGGAATGTAAACACCGAGTGCGATCACGTGACTAAGCTCCCTTGGCAAGTAGTATGGCCGCAGGCTAACGGCTAGCAGCTCCAAGTCCTTACAACACAGTACCTTTTTCACTGAGACATGTCCCGGCAACACCAACGTTTGTTCACATAGATGATAACCCCTCCACCTCTGCTCTTCCATAGCGTTAGTGTCTCTGTCGGCTCTCACAGTAGTAAAACCCGGTAGATCCACGTTAGCGTCCGGTGTCACATCGGTGAGCCACGTCTCTGTGAAGATGTATAAGCTGCACTCACGGCAACTCCGTTGGTTGCTCAGTGCAAGCAGCTCATCCATCTTGTTCGGTAATGAGTTGACGTTCCCCATTAAAATAGAGGGGATCGCTGGCTTGAAGCGTCTTCGTGTAGCCTTTAGCTTCGCTCCTGCCTTGCAGCCTCTGAACTTCCTCCTCAACTCTGCCGGCACGTTGTGCTGCATTCCGACGTTGGTCTTTAGTGCAAAAAGTTCCTCTCTTGAATAGACGAGACGGCTGTTGCATGGCAGTGCCATGTTAGAATGCAAAATATCCATAGGATACGTAAGAAAAAGTAACATAAAAATAACGATAAAACAGTTAAATAGAAGAAAAAACGCTCGGGTGTGTAGGAGACGCTGGTAAGGCAGCCGTCTCCTACAGCGCCGGAAGTTTACCCATTACACTTTACCAAATTACACTTTAGGAGTTAAAATCAACTCCTAAATGTTTAACCCTGAAATTTTAACTCTCCAGTTTTTGCTGTGTGAGCTGCATGGAGCAGAAAACAAGAATCAGAGCTGAGAGTCTAAAGTGGCAGAGTTAAACTTCCAAACTTATTCTGTCCTCACAGTCATCAACAGTTTTCCTCCTACACTCAAAACACTGCAAATGAACACTCATCCAAATGCATCACATGCCACCTCAAACACATCAACATATTTTAGATTCCAGTTTCAGGACTAAGGTTTTCAAGGCAGGAAGAATTCTCAGCAGCCTAAATTTACTCCACAGTGAGGAAATCACTGATTGTTTTACTGTCCCTTAACCAAAGAGGGTGAACATGAACACAGCCTGAAACTCTTCATGGAACAGCTGATCCAGCTTTAAGTCCTACAACTCATTCTGGAGATTTACTACAGGACATAATTGTATTGCACTGGAAATGAACTAAAAATCAAGGCTCAAAGCCAAAAGGAGATTTGAACCTAGTGTTCAGTATAAGACACAAGTGGACTTAGTGATAGGTAAATGTAAGAAGGCTGAAACTTTAAAGCACAATAATAAGTAGATGATTGTAGAAGTGGAAACAGTGTGTGCTGGTTAGTTTGCATTGGACTGGGAGATTATTTCTCCTGAGTCTTAAACTGTGCTTCTTTGTTTTTGGGCCAAATCTTGAGAGATGATGAAAGTGATTCACACATTGGAAATAAGAAGATTTTACCAACACATCAAACTGTTTCCTGTTCACAGCACTTAAAGTGAAGTCCTCCATCAAGTATCATAATACATCACAGACCTGACCTACAGTACATTGACGTAATTTCCTAAAATAACACACAGCACTCTCCACTTTGTGCTGTGACATCCAACTCCATCATTTCCATTAGAATTTCTTTAGAAAGGATCTTGTTGCAGACAGTACAGACTTCCTAGAAATCCTTTCCTTTAACACAAACTACAGTGCATCACACCAAAACAAAGTTAAGAAGCTGAGCAACCATGAGAATATCTCACAGTCATGATCAGCATTAAAAAAAAAATATTGTCCATGAATGATAAGCACACAATCAAACCACTGGGCTTATGGGTATGATTACTTGCCGTCACAGTTTCACAAACATATCATTTGGACAAAACATTTCAAAACATTAACTTCTAAACTAAACACTGACATGAACTACTAACATGTACTGACTTACTGAAAACCTTGGAGCTGATCTGGACTTTGCTGTAGTTTCCTCTTGTCCTTGTAACAGCAGTAGCTCCTCCCTTCCTTGTCAATAATTGTGCAGAAATATCTGAGTGCTTCTTTCTTCCTAAATCATGAGCAAGTCCTGTCCAGTCCAACTGTTTCTGCTCCTGTTTGACTTCTGAACTTGTCTCTGGCTGTGTGTCCACCTACTGCAGCCTGTGACATCAGACTGTAGAATGTTGATACATCAAAGACATCAAAGGACAAACTCTCTCTCTCTCTCTCTCTCTCTCTCTCTCACACACACACACACACACATTGTTGTCTTAATATAGTTATGAGGACACATGTTGCCTAACACTAACCAAAACATAACTCATACTAATGATATTCAATCTTCTCAAAAATACCAAGTGAATTACAACAATAAGCACTCAGGACCATTCAGCTGGGTTGGTGAATTCAGCACCAAGGACAGCAGCAGCTGAACTGTACACAACTACATGTACTAACACACAGCAAATTCACAAAGTACTAAAATCTGGAGTCAGGCAAAAAAGTGTGAAAGAGTTACATTTCTGGAGTTTATTTTATAACTCTGACTACAGTGTGTGTTAAGGTGTACACCCAGGCCGAGTTGAATTTTGGAGTTTATTCCCTGGTGTTCAGGATCTGGTTTTAACTCTGTCCCTGGAGTTCACGACGCATTTTATCGCGGCATGAGCAGCACAAGGAACGTCGTCACAAGGCTGGTAAGAGCATGATTTTTATCAGAAAGTACTTTAAATGTGTGATATTTTGTCATTGTTCTCACTTTATCTACTTACATAGTACCGCTAATGACTGCGAACTTGATGTTGAACGTAACCCCATTGCTTTTACTCCATTATTTAGAGCAAGTAGCTCCCGCAGCATTAGTTAGCTAACTGTCCTTAGCTGCCATTGTGGAGCTGTTAGCTTTCACTCAAACGTTAATGTCGGCCATACTGTCTGTGGCGTGTGATGTGTCTGTATGACGGTAATGACAAACTATTTGATAAGCTTCACAAATTGATGACGACGCGCATCTTGAAGGTAATTAATGCTGTTTTGGAAATAACCATCCAACAATGCAACCGCATGTCGGTGGTTTAAGAGAATAATTTCCGGCTCAACGGCGCAGACGCAGCTGTAAAGTCAGTTTTGGCTAGCATGCTAACAGTTGAGCTTATAAACTGTAGCCTTGCTGTTTTGAACAGCGGTGAGAAACGTGTATTTTAACAGTGTGTAGTTGGGATAAACTTTAACTTGAACATGTTATTCTCAGACATATGACATTTTCTTCCTTTATGTCAAACCAACATGTTGATCAAAGTACAACATGGAGGGAAGAAGAAGGACATTAAACTGGAAGAGGCTTGCTTCTCAGATTTTCTCAGTGCAGGTCAGTCAGATGTTTAGTATTAAATGAATAAAGATGTAAACATGTTGTAACGTGGAGTTGTTATGGTATAGTCCAGCAGAAGTTTCTTATCCCAGAGACTACAACACTGAAAGTCACAGATCAACAGGGAGCAGAGGTGGATGAGGATGTTTCAAAGATCTGTGTTTTTCATCTACAGTGATGATGGTAGGACATTTAAAAATTCCTATTTTGCTGCACTTATATTTTGAGAGATTTGTATCTTGACACAGACAAAAATATGTGATTGTGAGAAGTGGATGATAAGAATTCCAAAGTACAGTATTTAATCAGTTCATATTAAGCTGTATGTGTTGTCTGCATTTCAGACCTCCCATCTACTGAAGCATCTATGAACCTGGCTGATCGTTCAGACCTGACAGAATATGTGACCCTCACTACTTGTGGTAAGCAGAGTTATAGGTAATGCTAATGTTTTGTCTTGAGACAGGTAATATCCAGCCAGGTCTGTGATATAGTTTTAATGTGCTGGACTTTAGATTTTATTTGCCTTATACTTGTGTGTGTGTGATCTTCAGATCTAAGTGTCCTGCAGCAAGGGTGTGAAGGCTCCTCCTCTCCAAGTCTGACAGATACACTGTCAGTCTCAAGCACTTTAAGCAGAGACACAAGTGATTCTGGATGCCAGCCTTTGATGGACAGTGTGCTTGCAAAAAATTCAATTGTTTTCCAACTTGTATACAACTAGATTTTAATCATTATTTGAACTAATTCCTAAAAAATGCAAGTAATATGTATGTAATAGGTATTAGATGAATGTATTTGCTTACAACATAGATCTAAGTGTAGTTGTAAATGTGTTTATAATGTTTTCTTTTTGAGAATGTGGAGCAAATTCTTACTTTAAGACCAGCAGAGATGACTGTGATTAAAGAGTATGAAGAGACTGGAACTTGAAAAGATTCCACCACACAGTTACTGGTTAATATTATTGACACTCACATGCATAAAGTCACAGATACTATTACACTCTGAGCTTAATGACTCCTGGAGCTCCAGGTTCTCCTGTTGTTGGTCTGTGTCTGTGACTCCACCAACAGTGGACTGACACTGGACCTCTAGCTGATTGTGTGAAACCCTGTGGGAGAAAACCCACAAAAAAAAGAAAAAGGAGAAAAAGAAAAGTCCACAAAGCAAGGACCAAATCTCAATCCTCTAACCTTAGTCCTGTGAGAAATAATGCTCCATCTTTAAGGAATTGGAGCCCTGCCTCAATGCCAAAGTTGCCACACGCAACTGGCCTAAGTGTAAGGCCCTTTGAGTGATTAGATCATTTCGTGTAAATAGACTGAAAAAGAAATGAATCCTGTATTTGATTGACTTTGTGAATTTTTTTCTCAGCAGAAGACTTGAATACTTAGAAGTTTTTGGAAGAAAATGATTTAGAGAATGAAGAGTAAAAGAGTAAGGTGTGGGGACTCGGCCAGACTTGGACTCAGCTTCAACTGGCCCTTGGTGGGGTCCACAGCCTGGCCAGAAAAATCCACATCAATACCCCTCTTCAGGTTAGCTCTAGTGGCACTGTACCATGCCCTATCACCTGACCTGATGGCGGAATCAGGGACTCTGAGGAGTGACCAGATGTGGGTGTTCATCCAGGCTTTCTGATTGGAGAAGTCCTGGATGAGTCTTTTTGTTGTCACATGTTCCACAGAGAACCTGATGTAGTTCAGTACAGCTTCTGTGTGTTCAGCCAGGTCCCGTGTTTGAAGAGCTCCCACTCTGTCTGTGAGAAGCAGTGTTGGAGCTGACTGAGTGCTTCCTCAGGCCAGCTCCACCACTGCTTCTCACAGACAGAGTGGGAGCTGCATGAACTCATCTTCAGGGGATTCCTCACCTGTTCAAGATACAGAAGAAGAAAATGGGACCTTTCTGTACCTGGAAACAAAAACGAATGAAGAGGTTATTAGTACATGACACTGCAGCCAGCTGATGTCTATCTATCTATCTATCTTATCTGTCTATCTGTCTATCTATCTATCTATCTATCTATCTATCTACCTATCTGACACATCAGCCTTATCTACCATCAGATATGGACAGACGCAGCAGAGCACTGGTTCAGCTATCAAATGTTCTAACATGTCGTCTCTCTCCTTCTCCATCTGTTGACTCTTTCCTACCAGCAGCCAGTAGGAATGTGGTTAATATACTGAGCATCCCCACATCCATGTGATGCTGAATCAGGCTGGTGTGTGATGGTGTATCTGAGAAGAGAGACAGGAGAGAATTAAACAGCTTCACTGGATCTTTCCTCTGAGTGTGTGATAGATAATCTGACCGACCGTCTCGAGGTTCAGATGCTCAGAATAGTTGAGTCTCCCTGTTTAGGTGAAGATAAGACTCCAACGAGCTGAACAGGTTCAACTGTCTGTGGAAACTTCAGAGAAAAAGTGAGCACAGTGATGGATGAAAAACAGAACTGCTGCTAAAGCTGCTGAAATACTGAAATATCACTACAGTCATTAGACCAACTGTTACCACTTACAGTTACCACTTGCATTGTTTATTCATTTGACAGCTAAATGAATGTGTGTTCCACTGGTTTCAGGCTCCAGAGCTCAGGAGATGTGAAGGTTTGGGTTGTTAATCACTCACATTAATTCAGACTGTGAGACTCAGAAACTGACATAATCAGAGCACTTTAAATCTGTGCACTCCTGACCTCTAGTGGCTGGAGTCAGTGTGACGTGCTCTCACATAACACACCTAATGCACGTTTGAATTTATTCATCTCTTAATAAATGTACATTAGAATTTTAAACATTCATTTAAAGGAAAATGAAGAAAAAGAAAAATTCTTTAGATAAAGTAAAAATTAGGTCAGAAAAGAATAAAAAATCATCCCCAAAAAAAAGCATTGTACTTTTGATTAGTATTTTCTGTTGTGTATGTTCTGTCATTACACTGACATATGAACTGCCTTTTACCTCTGTCATGGAAGTCAGTTTGGTCTCAATCGACAGAATTATTACATTTAGAAATGTTTTCAATGGTTGAAATACTTTTCTAAATACTTTGGGACTTATACAGGTTTTGTGCATCTTAGTACATAAGTCCCAAAGTATTTAGCAAAAATATTTCAACCAGCTAAATGCTAATTCATTTTCCTTTTTTTTTGACTTTAGAAGAAAATCAAAGTTTGAAGGAAGGACTTGGAAAAAGTCAGGGTAAATACTTACCATGACTTTTTTATTAAGCGTTATTAAATACAATTAAGAGTTAAAATGTATCTTACACACTAAACAGACTAGAAACTTATCTAAACAGTAAAAAGAGTAAAAAGTCATAACTTACTACTACATCTATGTACTAACATGCAATAAACATATACACTTTTTTTTTTTTTAAAGTGTAGAAGAAAATGAAAGTTTGAAAGAAGGAGTTGGAAAAAAACATTACTTTTAAATACTAAAAGAGAGTGCTGGAGTTTCCAGTGCATCAAAAGCAGAGGGACGGTGAGCACCAGGCTGGGGGACGGGCCAGAGGGACAAGTACATGACGTCATCCTGCTGAACGTGGACCACAGGCTGTGGGAGGACTCTGGGCTGGATCATTTTACAGAGACAGAGAGTGGAGGAGAAGGAAGGTCAGACTGGATCAGATACACCCTTTAGACTGCTGCAGCAAAGTGGGACAAATGTGTGTGGTGACCACTGAGCCAGGATAAAATGCTTCTGACCAACACAAAGACAGGAGGCAGGTGAAAACCAACACTTGTCTATACATTTAGAGCACTGACGTCCCCATGGGACACTGTCTGGTATGGTCTGTGGAGCAGAGGTGGAGGGCTGGGGCTCTGGTCCAACAGGACAGCAGGAGTCTCATGGCATCTTCTTGCTGAGGGCTCTGGAGCTGGTCTCCTGCTCCCTTGGTCTCCTCCTGCATACAGCAGCCTGTTACAGAGATTGGACACAGCGAGAAAGTCAAGGTCCAGGTCAAACTAGTTGACTTAAAGTCCTCTCAGACTGCTGCTGTAACATCAGTGGATTCAACACGAAGCTCTGAGGAAACAGAGCAGAGGTGCTGTTACACACAGCAAACGCCACATATTTAACAAGTGTGGATGCTTCTCAGGACGACAGATGAGACTGAGTGAGGTTTACAACCTCGGCCAAACAATGAGCTGCTACAGCCCACTCCACAAAGCCCCCATTCACAGCAACAGTCAAGGAAATCACATATGTAACACTCCAGCACACACCTCCACTCCACACTTCCACCATCCACAGCTCTCATCAACATACAACCACTCCCACTGGTCTCTGAACAGCAGCCACTCATCAAACTTACTGATCACTTAGCATAAAGCACCAACTGAGGCCCAACCAAATGCACGCTCAGCACAACCGTTCAGCATCAGGAGGACAAACAATCAGTGGGACGGCTGTCTGCAGGACAACCAGAGAAACTGAAGACAGGTGTTTCTGCTGCTCCCAGCAGAGGGACAGAGGCCCACATCAGGACTTTACAGGCAAAACCACATCTCAGCAACGTGGGGATATGATGTGACTGGCAGCCATGGCAACACTGGACAGGACCAAGTTAAACTGACAGGATGTCAGTCCTGGAGGTGGGAGGCATCGCCAGTCTGTAACATTTTACTATCTAATATCTCCACTGACTCCCTTCAAACTAAATGCAAATAAACTCTTTCATGTATAGTAATAAAGGAAAAATCGATTTTTTCCATCAATCCCTCACAGTTCAGCTTCAGTAGTGACCATTTGTTCAGAATTAAAATCAAACTAGAAACAAATTTAAAATCAAAATGAAAATAATGTACACCAGCAAAACAAGTCCATTGTCTACACAACGTCTTTGTCTTTTCTTGAGGGTCATAACTGTGTGATTGTATTAGTGTAGAACTTGATGGGTTGATGATTAATAATTATTTTGTATTTTTCAACTAATCATAAAACTATTTATAGTTTTATGCCACATGTGCTCGTGAGTGTTGGTTTCCCTTCAATCTTACATGAACATTTTATAATATGTAACCAGTGCAATCACTGAGGTTAATGACAATTATGCTCATTTAAAAACATTAGGTATTAAAGCACTAAATCAAACTAAAGATAATCTTCAAAATCTGATTATTTCAAATCAGCACAAGCTCATAACAAATCTAACAGGATCCACATTTTTGCCCAGACAGTAAAAGAAAGGAGTCTCACCCTGTTGGTGCCGGTGCTCATCTGGCTCCTGGTGGACTCTCTCCTCCAGCAGCTGTGGTCACAGAGGTGAGAAGACAGATCATACATCTGGAAGCATTAACACAGAGTTTAGGATGGGGCTCTGCTTAACTCATATTTTTGACTCAACACTCAATAAATGTGTTTCTCCCTTCAACCTGCTGAGCTCACTGATGTTTCCCTTCATTAGAAAAACATTTTTCTACTCTGTGTGGAAATGTCCCTTTTTTTCCTCTTTCCTTTCCTAATTTATCTGCTTATTTCTTTATTCATTGCTGTAATGTCACATTAAAACTTGACAGTACAGAAACAACAACAACATAAAAAGTCATCACTTATACACTGGCCAATAAAATAATGAATGTGGGTTCATCTACAGAAAAATGTCCGGCTCAAAGTGGAAACTACTGTATCTTTAAAAGCAGCAATTTACTGAAGGTGGAGGATGAATGCAAACCTGTGCAATATGCAAGATCTGATTTTTCCCTAAGAAGCTTAAACAAGCTAACACTGAATGTGTTTGCTTTAAAAAGCAGGTTGACAGCTGGGCAGGGTTACTTCTGTCTGAAGGTTACATTTAATTCAATAAAAGAAATGAATATTATGCTTTGATTGGGGTTGAATGATTTTTTGCTTTGCATCTTACGCTATTGATTTGCACTAAAACATGAAGGAAAGAAAAAAGTGGTGTGGAACTTTGTGTAAAGAAAACAATGGATTTGACTTTGTTCAATAAAATGATGCGGAGCTTCTGTAACACAACAGATTGTGGAGGATACTTTTGTTCCATTACTCTGTGTGAATTTACAGCAACCATAGCAGCTCATGCAGAGGCACATTAAAGGCTTTACCATGCACAGTGACTGTAACCCTGACTAAAAAACTAAATACCTGAGGCTGTGATGTTCCTGTTAAGTTTATCCTGCAAAGAAGATCAAGGGAGATCATGGCTGGATAAAGTCACTCTGGGCAGTGGGGGCAAAAATGATGTGTGGCCCCACCTGAGTCCTCTTTACCTCACTCTATATGTCCTACACCAACTAGTGATCTTATGATGGAAAACTACAAAGCCCCAGGTTTGATGTGTGTTAGTTTAAGATCATTACAAAAAGAGAGAGATGATAGAGAGGCTCTCTCTCATCATTTCATTTGATATTTATAAAACTGAGACACACATTTCAAAACAAGGGGGGGGTTTCAGGGTCTGAGGACCGACAGGGCAGCCTGCTTGGCCTGGTTGGCAGTTCAGCCTTGAAAGTTTCCAGCTTGTCTCTTTTTCTTGTACTATATGGACACAAG
The DNA here is from genome assembly GCA_016801885.1 of Toxotes chatareus. NCBI lineage: Eukaryota > Metazoa > Chordata > Actinopteri > Toxotidae > Toxotes > Toxotes chatareus. Next base: position 15,002 of record JAFBJY010000218.1, on the reverse strand, counting down.
GCTCATTTTTTAACACAGCATAGTCCAAATTTTTTATTTGTCACCTTTCTGTTCAGGGCTAGTTCAGGTTTCCTCCTCCTTCCTTTTGTATCCTGTATGTCCCCTGCCTTGTGTGTATTGTTTGTCCTCGTTTGTCTGTTTGGTCGGTGGTGGTGTGTGTGTGTGTGTGTGTGTGTGTGGCTCTCTTGCCAGGATTGAGCGTGGGGACGTCACGTTCTCAACCAGTAATTGACACAGCTGTTCTGATTCTTGTACTCATCTTGTCCTCCCTCTGTTCCTGTAGGATCACCTGTCCATTCTCCACTGCCAGGATAATCATTCCCGGACACCTGCTCCCTCGCTCCATCAACCATTCCACCCATTACCTTCTACCTGCAACGGACTTTGCCTTGCCTCAGCCGAGAGCAGCCTCACTTCCCCACCACGCCATTTTCTCAATAAAAGTCAACTCTGCACTTCATTGTCTCAGAGTCCTGCATTTGGGTCCTTCCTGGTTAACACTTTCATCCCATTAAATGTGAATGAGTACCATCATTTTTGAAGCTGTTGCACAGGCGTCTACCTGTATGTGTATTTTTCCTGTTGTTGCTGTCTCTCATTTGACTTGTTTACTAATAGTTTATACAATAGTTTGATCAAGTGTAGTCAACATTTCACTTTTTTATTTTTTTACACAAGCTGATCTCCTAAATCTATTCAATATCCCATATATACATTGTATGTTTATTTTTGTTATAAACAACCAGTCCATCTGTAACTTCCTGTGTTGTTCACTTTATTGCTCTGCTTGCTAAAAAAAAAAAAAAAAAGAAGGGATTTTAAATCTCAGTGGGTTCAAATGATTGAAAATAGTTCTATTAGTTTCAGAGACTTGCAGTTAATACCCACTCTGTTTTCCTGTTTCATTCGTTCTCTCTCATCTTTTCTTGGAAACCTTCATTTTTGCATCCTCAGAGTTAAAAGCCAACACCTGGAAGTCACTGATCTGAAACAAGGACAATAAAACATACAGTGGAGTACGGAAAGTGTTCAAAACCCTTATATTTTTCACTCTTTGTTAAATTGCAGCCACTTGCTAAAATCATTAGCATGGTCATCATTTTTTTCCCTCATTAATGTACACACAGGCTCCCATATTGACAGACAAACACAACATTGTGGAAATTTTTGCAGATTTATTAAAAAAGAAAAACTGAAATATCACACGGCCATAAGTATTCAGACCCTTTGCTCAGTATTTAGCAGAAGCACGCTTTGGAGCTAATGGCAACAAAGAGTGAAAAATCTAAGGGGGTCTGAATACTTTCCATACCCACTGTAAGCTCATTATTTCAGATTTATTCATACAAAAGTCAGTTATCACCATGGGTCTAAAAAAGCTACAGTGACAGATGCAAATAATGACTGGACCATACAGAAAAACATGTGTTTCTATCACATTAACCTGCAGCTCTTTCTTTCCAACACTGATGCATATCATATCATATCATATCATATCATATCATATCATATCAGTATAGGTGAGTGATGTCTGTCACATTCAACAACATGATACCAGGAAGTCATAGTGGAAGCACTGGGATCTAAAATCATTCTGGGACAGATGTGACTTCTCTCTGTTAGTTTCAACAACATAGTGTCTCAGTATTCAGAATAAAATCCATAAATAAATGAAGATATTTTTGATATAACACAGCTAACAGCTTTTCAACAGCTAACTGTTGTTGTGAAGACATTTGAGTCGCAAGGACTTTGATATGTATTTTACAAGTAAATTAAGATATATACAAACAAAGTTTTAACATTTATACAAAACACCTTGCAGTTTATAAAATGAGTAAAAATAGTTCTATGCAGCTGAATAAAATATTTAAATGCTGCCTTCACATTACCTACTTTTACTTTGATAATTAAAGAACATTTTGCTGACAATGCTACAGACTTTCACTGAAGTAACATCAGCTGCTAACAGTAATGTAAAAGACAGTTTACATGACATTTGTTCATCACACAGGTCCAACATAATGTCTGTCAGTCAGAGCAAGGTAAAGAGACTGAAACATATTTCATTAGAACGTTCATCAGGACTAAAGAAGAAGAAGTATGGTGAATAATAATATATGTCTTGTGTACTTTGTACAGCAGACACATAATGATGCCTCAACTTACTGCATAACTATGAACCTCCAAGATCTGCTCCATCACACCACATGATGGAGCTGATTAATCTGATTTATCACTTTGGGTTCAGCATCTGTGAATGAATAAAAAAGACCAGATGGAGGGTGGAGGAGTCTCAGTGTGTCTGCAGAGACTGTGTAGAAGGACAGAGCAGCAGCAGAGCAGTCCAGATACACTGATGATTCTCTTTCAGATCCAGAGGAACACACAGGGATGATGGTGGACTTGACAGTGGAGCTGTTCTCAGAGCAGTTCAGACTGCAGCACTGAGAGTCTTCTCCACTTCTTCTGGTTCCTCTGTCAGTCACTGCTGGATGAAGCTCTCCTCTCCACTCTACCTCCCAGTAACATGGACCAATCAGAGCTGCTGCTGCTTCAACCTCTCTGGATCATCAGGACACAGCTCGTCCTCTCTCACCACACACACCGTCCTCTTCACTCTCTCCTTTAGAAAGATCATTACCACCAGCTGTTGAGAGAAGAAGACAGACAACAGAGGTGATAAATCAGTGTTTACAGAGACTCACTTCATCAGCTGTCAGTCACTGATGCAGCACATCCAGTATAAAGAGCAGCAGGGACTTCAGTCCTGTTCAGAGCAGAAGTGGAGCAGCTGTGTAGTGTAGCAGCTTCCTCTCAGCTCTCATGTTAACGTATTGGAGTGAAGACACTGAGCTGGAAGCTCACACACCTGCAGACACTTTTAGCATCAAGTCTGTTTACTCTGAATGTTTCACTCAAGTCCACAGTGGAAATAAACTGCTGAGTCATGAAGCTTCATTACTGCACAAACAGTTTAGTGATGGATTCACTGCTGTTACATGTCAACTCATGTTCCATTTAAAGAAAGAGTCTCTGTGTGTTGATGAACATCTGATCTGCTTCTGAAATATCAGCTGACAAATAAACATGGAGGCTGTCACTGAAAGTATCTGACAGATGGACACATATACAGATGTGATCACTGGACTTCAGCAGAGGTTCTGCTCTGTATCAGACCACATGCTGACAAAATGTCATGATGCTTCTCTGAAATCAGAGCCAGTGATTTGCAGGCTGCAGTCAGACTGATCTCAGAGCTGTGACAAAGATCAAACTCATCAATTCTTTAGTGCTGAAATGAGACAACAAACAGTCTCAGATTAGATGTGATGGTAGGACAGTTGGACCAATGAGGACAACTGTCTCTACACATCCTGTGAGGATGTCAGCTGTGATCCAGCTTTATTTCCTGTTGACATGAACACAACAACAACAGATCACAATTAGCTTGTGGCTGCTGTGACTGGCTGACTGTCCTCTGCGTCTCTGTCTTTCTGTCCCATCCTGAGGCCTGTCCCGTTCTCCTCTCACAGCTTCAATGAGGAAAGCAGCCACTGAGAAGGTTGGAGGTTTACAGGAGACACTGGATCTTTGCTTTGATACGAACTGTGTTTAGTACAATACTGATGAAAGCAGCATGGACTGACTCCAACCCTCTACTGACCTCAGAGTCTCCAGTCCACAGTCTGGACTCTGCACAAGATCAGACAGATCCTTCAGTCCTGAATCCTGCAGGTTGTTCATCCACAGGTCCAGGTGTCTCAGATGGGAGGGTTGGACTTCAGAGCTGAGGCCAGAGAAGCACAGCTGATCTCTGACAAACTGCAGCCCCTCAACCTGAATAAAGAATAAAAGATGTGAGTTTAGGAGACAAAGTTCCTGCTTGGAAGCGTTGAGTGTTTCATCATCTGTTCAGAGCTGAAGAAGGTTGAGAATGTACAAGTTTGGAAAATGGAAACTCCAAACACCTGAACCAACAGGATGCAGCTTAAAAACAGTCAGATACTAAAAGTCAAACACAGCTCTCATTAATATTAATGACAACATGCTGCTGCTTCAATAAAGACATAGTGACTTCAGCTCGGTAGCTTTGTTGTCCCCAGTGTCTGCTGCTTGACCTTGTCCTTATGAACAGTCAACTTAGAAATTTAAAGGATGGAAGCAACCTGACGCTCACTGTATCCCTCTGCCAGTAAAGCCAGAATTTTCCTCTTTTTCTCTCTTTTCCTCAAACAAAACTTTTCTTTTCAACTGTTTTGCCATGGTCAATAGTTATTTTATTGATTGCTATTACTTTTGAGGTACTACCAGCACTGTTTGTGCCATCCATCCAGTCCTATTGCAAGAGCATAGTGATGACCACAGCAGTGGTTTTTATACTTTTCCTCATTAAATAGGATTTGGTTCAGGTGATCACCTAATCAGTACCTCATTAAGTAGACTGAGGTGTGTTTGTGTTGGAATTCAACATACACAGGAATGGAATGGCTGTCATACCTGTAGAGATATTGATTTCAGAAGAATTTGCAGTGGTCTCTCAATTTTTTCCAGAGCTGTATCTGAGTCACTTTGACTTTAGTCTCATCACTTTCTAGTCGTGTTGGAAGAAGAAAATACTGAATATATATTTGTTGATGTGAGTGTGGAAAAAACTTGGATGTGATTTAAAGAGTGAAGCTTTTTCTTGTTAAATGAAGCTTTGAAATCTGTAGCTCAACATTGCTCTGCCACAGTCAGTGGACTAAACCACAGAAGAAGAAAACAGACTTTACCATGAAGATCCTCAGTGTGGATCAGTATAATATCAGTGTGATGTCTGCACTTTACTGTCAGCACAACTTTCACATCATATTCATCTCAGCACACAAGTAAACAATGGAGTCTGACCTCAGAGTCTCCAGTCCACAGTCTGGACTCTGCAGAAAACCACACAGATGCTTCACTCCTGAATCCTGCAGCTTGTTGTCACTCAGGTCCAGGTCTCTCAGATGGGAGGGGTTGGACTTCAGAGCTGAGGCCAGAGAAGCACAGCTGATCTCTGACAAACTGCAGTGACTCAAACTGAATAAAGAATAAAAGATGTGAGTTTAGGAGACAAAGTTCCTGCTTGAAAGCGTTGAGTGTTTCATCATCTGTTCAGAGCTGAAGAAGGTTGAGAATGTACAAGTTTGGAAAATGGAAACTCCAAACACCTGAACCAACAGGATGCAGCTTAAAAACAGTCAGATACTAAAAGTCAAACACAGCTCTCATTAACTTCAGTCACTATAAACATCACAGATCATAAAGCAAAGAGTGAAGAAACATTTCTTTCTGTCTTAATGTGGAATATTTGCTTTGTATGTGAAGAAATATAAAAGTCAACTGAAGGTGAAGATGAAATTGTTCCAAAGTAAAGAGTCAATTAGCAAGTGTTGGATTTTCAATCTTCATTCAATGAGTTTGAAATATGAAGCTGAACAAGATGCTCAGTGTGGATCAGCATCAAATCTCTGAGCTCAAATCTCCTTCAAAAAGTCCCACATTCACACTCAGGTTTAACAGTTTGGAAGAAAGTTTTCAAAGTGTTCACTAAGGTTTCAAATGAAATCTTTCATATTGTGTGAAATCATAGTTTGAGCCTTTGATGTTTTGAGTGTGACTGAAGTTTGTGTTGAGAGTTTGAGAAGCTGCAGACATTCAGCACATGTGCAGTGTGTTGAATGAGACATTTCATCACATTCCAGTCATGTGTCTTTGGTCCAAAGCAAGTTCAGCTTCATCCAACACTCTCTGCTCACACATTTGAATCTGCTGTTCCAGCATTGCATTCTGGGATTCCTGGCCCCACCTTCCTGGTGGTTGTCAGCTTAGGGTCTGTGTCCCACAGTTTGTGTCGGTGAGACAAAGACACAGTGGGACGTTGACACCCAGTGGGCTCAGTGATTGGTCGGCTGTGTGGAGCTGAGAAAGGAGCCAGGGTTTGAACTTCTCTCTCTGCTCTGTTTTCATTGCTTCCACAAATATTTGTGTCCCTGTTCAGCTCAGCAGCTGAGTGTAGCGCTATGAATGTCTTCAGGAGACACTGTGTGAAAATGTCCTCTCCATATTTAAACCATGGTGACGTGTCCTCTCTGTGACAGCAGGCTTTTCACTGTGCCTGTGAGTGAGGCCATTGGGAGCAGCTATGAACACTTGTGCCTTCAGACCTGCTCACACGTGTTGTACAGATCAGTTCTTGTCAAACATCCTGATCTCAATGAGACTTTGTGAATAACACAAGCTCAACTCAGTCAAACTGCTGACACTGTCAATGTGGACTGTAAGAGTCAGAATCCAAATCATTTTCAAAGCTTTAAAAATCACTTTGAAAATCAGAGTCAGCACTTTCACAACTTCCTTTCAACCATTTCACACTTTGAATGTTAGAAATTCTGAAGGAGATTTGACCTAATAAATACTGAATAAAGCACAACTTTCACATCATATTCATCTCAGCACACAAGTAAACAATGGAGTCTGACCTCAGAGTCTCCAGTCCACAGTCTGGACTCTGCAGAAAACCACACAGATGATTCACTCCTGAATCCTGCAGGTTGTTTCCACTCAGGTCCAGGTGTCTCAGATGGGAGGGGTTGGACTTCAGAGCTGAGGCCAGAGAAGCACAGCTGATCTCTGACAACCTGCAGCGCCTCAACCTGAATAAAGAATAAAAGATGTGAGTTTAGGAGACAAAGTTCCTGCTTGAAAGCGTTGAGTGTTTCATCATCTGTTCAGAGCTGAAGAAGGTTGAGAATGTACAAGTTTGGAAAATGGAAACTCCAAACACCTGAACCAACAGGATGCAGCTTAAAACAGTCAGATACTAAAAGTCAAACACAGCTCTCATTAATATTAATGACAACATGCTGCTGCTTCAATAAAGACATAGTGACTTCAGCTCTTAAACTCTTCCAGCTCCACCAGTGGCTCCATCTATACAAACTCATGTTGTTGACATTTGTTTCAGATTCTACTAAAGATCCTAAAGTTTTGACAGAGAACAAACATGTCAGGCTGAAGTTTGGAGGAAAGTCAACAAATGATTGAGACAAAATGGAAAAGATTTTCACTTCATGTAACGGTGACGACATTTAACAAACATGCTGAGTTTGTTCTGAATACAGCTCTGGAAAAATTAAGAGACCACTGCAAAATGATCAGTTTCTCCGTTGTTACTATTTATAGGTATGTGTTTGAGTAAAAGAACATTTTGTTTTATTCTATAAACTACTGACAACATTTCTCCCAAATTCCAAATAAAAATATGATCATTTAGAGCATTTATTTGCAGAAAATGACAAATGGTCAAAATAACAAAAAAGATGCAGTGTTCTCAAACCTCACATAATGCAAAGAAAACAAGTTCATATTCATTTTTAAACAACACAATACTAATGTTTTAAGTTAGGAAGAGTTCAGAAATCAGTATTTGGTGGAATAATCCCGATTTTCAATCACATCTTTCAAGCATCTTGCCATGCTCTCCACCAGTCTTTCACGTTGCTGTTGTGTGACTTTATGCCGCTCCTGATGCAAACATTCAAGCAGCTCAGGTATATTTGATGGCTTGTGACCATCCATCCTCCTCTTGATCACATTCCAGAGGTTTTCAATTGGGTTCAGGTCTGGAGATTGGGCTGGTCCTTCATCCACACCTTGATTGACCAAGCTGTGTGGCATGGAGCATTGTCCACCTGGAAAACACAATCCTCAGAGTTGGGGAACATTGTCAGAGCAGAAGGAAGCCAGTTTTCTTCCAAGATAACCTTGTACGTAGCTTGATTCATGCGTCCTTCATGAAGACGAATCTGCCTGATTACAGCCTTGCTGAAGCACATCACCCATCCTCCACCAAATTTCACAGTGGGTGTGAGACACTGTGGCTTGTAGGCCTCTCCAGGTCTCCGTCTAACCATTAGATGACCAGGTATTGGGCAAAGCTGAAAATTGGACTCATCAGCGAGGGTGACTTACTCCAGTCCTCTATGGTCCAATCCTTATGGTCTTTTGCAAACCTCAGCCTGGCTCTTCTTTGCTTCTCATTGATGAAGGGCTTATTTCTAGCTTTACACGACTTGAGCTCTGCCCCTAGAAGCTTGTTTCGAGCCGTTCTCACCGTGCACTTCACCCCAGCTGCCATTTGCCATTCTTTTTTTGTAGGTTACTTGATGTCATCCTACGGTTGCTGAGTGACATTGGAATGAGTTGACGGTCATCCTGGTCAGTGGAGAGTCGTTTAAGCCCTCTGCCAGCCTGTAGCTTTGTTGTCCCCAGTGTCTGCTGCTTGACCTTGTCCTTATGAACAGTCAACTTAGAAATTTAAAGGATGGAAGCAACCTGACGCTCACTGTATCCCTCTGCCAGTAAAGCCAGAATTTTCCTCTTTTTCTCTCTTTTCCTCAAACAAAACTTTTCTTTTCAACTGTTTTGCCATGGTCAATAGTTCTTTTTTTGATTGCTATTACTTTTGAGGTACTACCAGCACTGTTTGTGCCATCCATCCAGTCCTATTGCAAGAGCATAGTGATGACCACAGCAGTGGTTTTTATACTTTTCCTCATTAAATAGGATTTGGTTCAGGTGATCACCTAATCAGTACCTCATTAAGTAGACTGAGGTGTGCTTGTGTTGGAATTCAACATACACAGGAATGGAATGGCTGTCATACCTGTAGAGATATTGATTTCAGAAGAATTTGCAGTGGTCTCTCAATTTTTTCCAGAGCTGTTTCTGAGTCACTTTGACTTTAGTCTCATCACTTTCTAGTCGTGTTGGAAGAAGAAAATACTGAATATATATTTGTTGATGTGAGTGTGGAAAAAACTTGGATGTGATTTAAAGAGTGAAGCTTTTTTCTTGTTAAATGAAGCTTTGAAATCTGTAGCTCAACATTGCTCTGCCACAGTCAGTGGACTAAACCACAGAAGAAGAAAACAGACTTTACCATGAAGATCCTCAGTGTGGATCAGTATAATATCAGTGTGATGTCTGCACTTTACTGTCAGCACAACTTTCACATCATATTCATCTCAGCACACAAGTAAACAATGGAGTCTGACCTCAGAGTCTCCAGTCCACAGTCTGGACTCTGCAGAAAACCACACAGATCCTTCACTCCTGAATCCTGCAGGTCCCTGTTTGCACTCAGGTCCAGGTGTCTCAGATGGGAGGGGTTGGACTTCAGAGTTGAGACCAGAGAAGCACAGCTGATCTCTGACAAACTGCAGTTGATCAACCTGAATAAAGAATAAAAGATGTGAGTTTAGGAGACAAAGTTCCTGCTTGAAAGCGTTGAGTGTTTCATCATCTGTTCAGAGCTGAAGAAGGTTGAGAATGTACAAGTTTGGAAAATGGAAACTCCAAACACCTGAACCAACAGGATGCAGCTTAAAAACACAGTCAGATACTAAAAGTCAAACACAGCTCTCATTAACTTCAGTCACTATAAACATCACAGATCATAAAGCAAAGAGTGAAGAAACATTTCTTTCTGTCTTAATGTGGAATATTTGCTTTGTATGTGAAGAAATATAAAAGTCAACTGAAGGTGAAGATGAAATTGTTCCAAAGTAAAGAGTCAATTAGCAAGTGTTGGATTTTCAATCTTCATTCAATGAGTTTGAAATATGAAGCTGAACAAGATGCTCAGTGTGGATCAGCATCAAATCTCTGAGCTCAAATCTCCTTCAAAAAGTCCCACATTCACACTCAGGTTTAACAGTTTGGAAGAAAGTTTTCAAAGTGTTCACTAAGGTTTCAAATGAAATCTTTCATATTGTGTGAAATCATAGTTTGAGCCTTTGATGTTTTGAGTGTGACTGAAGTTTGTGTTGAGAGTTTGAGAAGCTGCAGACATTCAGCACATGTGCAGTGTGTTGAATGAGACATTTCATCACATTCCAGTCATGTGTCTTTGGTCCAAAGCAAGTTCAGCTTCATCCAACACTCTCTGCTCACACATTTGAATCTGCTGTTCCAGCATTGCATTCTGGGATTCCTGGCCCCACCTTCCTGGTGGCTGTCAGCTTAGGGGGGGGGGTCTGTGTCCCACAGTTTGTGTCCCTGTGACAAAGACACAGTGGGACGTTGACACCCAGTGGGCTCAGTGATTGGTCGGCTGTGTGGAGCTGAGAAAGGAGCCAGGGTTTGAACTTCTCTCTCTGCTCTGTTTTCATTGCTTCCACAAATATTTGTGTCCCTGTTCAGCTCAGCAGCTGAGTGTAGCTCTATGAATGTCTTCAGGAGACACTGTGTGAAAATGTCCTCTCCGTATTTAAACCATGGTGACGTGTCCTCTCTGTGACAGCAGGCTTTTCACTGTGCCTGTGAGTGAGGCCATTGGGAGCAGCTATGAACACTTGTGCCTTCAGACCTGCTCACACGCGTGTTGTACAGATCAGTTCTTGTCAAACATCCTGATCTCAATGAGACTTTGTGAATAACACAAGCTCAACTCAGTCAAACTGCTGACACTGTCAATGTGGACTGTAAGAGTCAGAATCCAAATCATTTTCAAAGCTTTAAAATCACTTTGAAAATCAGAGTCAGCACTTTCACAACTTCCTTTCAACCATTTCACACTTTGAATGTTAGAAATTCTGAAGGAGATTTGACCTAATAAATACTGAATAAAGCACAACTTTCACATCATATTCATCTCAGCACACAAGTAAACAATGGAGTCTGACCTCAGAGTCTCCAGTCCACAGTCTGGACTCTGCAGAAAACCACACAGATCCTTCACTCCTGAATCCTGCAGGTTCCAGTTTCCACTCAGGTCCAGGTGTCTCAGATGGGAGGGGTTGGACTTCAGAGCTGAGGCCAGAGAAGCACAGCTGATCTCTGACAAACTGCAAGAACTCAACCTGAATAAAGAATAAAAGATGTGAGTTTAGGAGACAAAGTTCCTGCTTGAAAGCGTTGAGTGTTTCATCATCTGTTCAGAGCTGAAGAAGGTTGAGAATGTACAAGTTTGGAAAATGGAAACTCCAAACACCTGAACCAACAGGATGCAGCTTAAAACAGTCAGATACTAAAAGTCAAACACAGCTCTCATTAACTTCAGTCACTATAAACATCACAGATCATAAAGCAAAGAGTGAAGAAACATTTCTTTCTGTCTTAATGTGGAATATTTGCTTTGTATGTGAAGAAATATAAAAGTCAACTGAAGGTGAAGATGAAATTGTTCCAAAGTAAAGAGTCAATTAGCAAGTGTTGGATTTTCAATCTTCATTCAATGAGTTTGAAATATGAAGCTGAACAAGATGCTCAGTGTGGATCAGCATCAAATCTCTGAGCTCAAATCTCCTTCAAAAAGTCCCACATTCACACTCAGGTTTAACAGTTTGGAAGAAAGTTTTCAAAGTGTTCACTAAGGTTTCAAATGAAATCTTTCATATTGTGTGAAATCATAGTTTGAGCCTTTGATGTTTTGAGTGTGACTGAAGTTTGTGTTGAGAGTTTGAGAAGCTGCAGACATTCAGCACATGTGCAGTGAGTTGAATGAGACATTTCATCACATTCCAGTCATGTGTCTTTGGTCCAAAGCAAGTTCAGCTTCATCCAACACTCTCTGCTCACACATTTGAATCTGCTGTTCCAGCATTGCATTCTGGGATTCCTGGCCCCACCTTCCTGGTGGCTGTCAGCTTAGAGGGGGTCCCACAGTTTGTGTCCCTGTGACAAAGACACAGTGGGACGTTGACACCCAGTGGGCTCAGTGATTGGTCGGCTGTGTGGAGCTGAGAAAGGAGCCAGGGTTTGAACTTCTCTCTCTGCTCTGTTTTCATTGCTTCCACAAATATTTGTGTCCCTGTTCAGCTCAGCAGCTGAGTGTAGCTCTATGAATGTCTTCAGGAGACACCGTGTGAAAATGTCCTCTCCAGATTTAAACCATGGTGACGTGTCCTCTCTGTGACAGCAGGCTTTTCACTGTGCCTGTGAGTGAGGCCATTGGGAGCAGCTATGAACACTTGTGCCTTCAGACCTGCTCACACGTGTTGTACAGATCAGTTCTTGTCAAACATCCTGATCTCAATGAGACTTTGTGAATAACACAAGCTCAACTCAGTCAAACTGCTGACACTGTCAATGTGGACTGTAAAGTCAGAATCCAAATCATTTTCAAAGCTTTAAAAATCACTTTGAAAATCAGAGTCAGCACTTTCACAACTTCCTTTCAACCATTTCACACTTTGAATGTTAGAAATTCTGAAGGAGATTTGACCTAATAAATACTGAATAAAGCACAACTTTCACATCATATTCATCTCAGCACACAAGTAAACAATGGAGTCTGACCTCAGAGTCTCCAGTCCACAGTCTGGACTCTGCAGAAAACCACACAGATGCTTCACTCCTGAATCCTGCAGCTTGTTGTAACTCAGGTCCAGGTCTCTCAGATGGGAGGGGTTGGACTTCAGAGCTGAGGCCAGAGAAGCACAGCTGATCTCTGACAAACTGCAGGAACTCAAACTGAATAAAGAATAAAAGATGTGAGTTTAGGAGACAAAGTTCCTGCTTGAAAGCGTTGAGTGTTTCATCATCTGTTCAGAGCTGAAGAAGGTTGAGAATGTACAAGTTTGGAAAATGGAAACTCCAAACACCTGAACCAACAGGATGCAGCTTAAAAACAGTCAGATACTAAAAGTCAAACACAGCTCTCATTAACTTCAGTTAGGGGTGGGTGATATGGCAAAAATATCACATCACGATTTTTTAATGGTAAAATCACAATCACGATTTTATCACAGTTCATTTTTACAGTGAAGTTAATTTAGAACCAAACTATTCTCTATGTAAAAACTAGGCAAAAAAAGTCACCTCTTTCCACCGTTTGCTACTTCTCTCACACAGCGTGCTTTTATCAAAGGCTTTGTGTTATAGTTGGTTGTTTCTGTGTAATGTCTTTAGCCGTTACCACTGGCTGATGTGTGGTTGGCCTCGCTGCTTGGCTCTCAGCTAATTGTTTCGGATGCTGCCTCTTCAGGTGGTTAAAGAGGTTCGTTGTTGCGCTTTGTCGTTTGGAGAAAACCCAAACCAGTTCCATACGCAGTGTTGGGGAGTAACGGAATACATGTAACAGCGTTACGTATTCAGAATACAAATTCTGAGTAACTGTATTCCATTACAGTTACAGTTTAAATAGATAGTATTCAGAATACAGTTACACTGTTGAAATCAATGGATTACGTGACGATACTTCTCTGTTTCAGGAGTTTATATTTTTTCTCTAAAATGAACAAAGGCAACCCGATGCGTTTCCCAGAAGCCCCAGCTCCACGAAAACAAACGGAAATAAACGAGCTATTCGCCTGATCAGTCGGTCAGAATGGAGTCGGACGAGGAGCAGCAGGAGTGAGAGCTTGAGCCGCAGCCGGCAAAACAGAGCCGGGACAGGAATGTGTTGGCCAAAACAGAAACACCGTTACATATTCTGAATACGTAACGCCGTTACATGAACTCCGTTACTCCCCAACACTGTCCATACGACTGAACTGGAGTTCTTTTGGGGACCAACTCCAAGCTTTCACTTTCGTTGTCGGCCATGGCTACCCGCTACACCTTGACTAAAACAGCGAGGCTAGTTAAAAAAAAAAAAAAAAAATCTGCACTGCTCGTACTTCACCATGATTGGTTGGTCATGTTCACGTGAAGCGGGCTGTTAGTTGCCCAAGGAAAAAAAAACCTTCTCGTGCGTCTGTGCGCAAGCATAGAGCTGCAATTAATAGAATGTGCCCTATAGACGATAATACGATCTCTGTCCTCTGGCAGATCGTCAACACTTTCTAATCCTTCACGATCTAATATCGTCATATCGCACACCCCTAGTATATGTATATTATGTGTACATAACTATACACTGCTGCACAACTGTACATACCACCATTAGAGAACCATGGCTCTATTTTTCTATTATAAATGTACACACTGCACACCTGACAGGTTATATTTTTACATTGTATATATTATTGTACATATTATTCTCCTCCCTGTTATTTTTTTAAATCTTATTATTAATATTATTGTTATTTTTCTTGTCATATATATATATATGACATATATACACATATATGATATATATACATTCACTCTTTATGTCTTTATACCTTGTTACACTGTATTTTGTAGAGTTGCTAAGTGCTGCCAGTTAGCTGTCAACTTGTCCTTTCCTTTCTTTTTGTGACTGTTTTACTTGCTGCTGTAACAACAATTTCCCCCTGAGGGATGAATAAAGTATATCTATCTATCTATCTATCGATCTATCTATCTATAAACCAACAGTGTGGTCCTTTAAGTCTTTGCTCCTTAACACGTTTATCAAGTCATTTCAACTTAATGAGAAAAGACCACAATTTACCACACTTGTGTTAAATATCAAACGCATGCACACACACACACACACACACACACACACACACACACACACACACACACTGAATCACTGAATGAACTTCAAGTGTTTTTCAATTGATTGGCACAAATATCAGTTGTGAAGATCTTCTGTATATTGTTGTGATAAAAATGGACTTTGAACAACTCACACTGGACATTTTCTACACTTCATTAAGAAAACATTAGTCTGCTGACTGTGACAAATACCAGTGTGTGAGTTCTGAAGGTTTCATTGAAGTCAACAGACGTTATTCATGACAACTGACTGAAATGAAGTGAAACTGAAGGAATAATTCTTAGTCTGAGAAAAGTCACAATATGGAACAACAACTGTTTCAAATCTCATTCATTCAAGATGAATAGATTCAAGTTCTGGATGAAGATAAATCAGGTTCAGTTGTGGATTAAAGATATAAGATCTACAACAGTAACAGACAGTGAACTGACCTCAGAGTCTCCAGTCTACAGTGTGGACTCTTCAATCCAGCAGACAGAAGCTTTACCCCTGAATCCTGCAGCTTGTTGTAGCTCAGGTCCAGGTGTCTCAGACTAGAGGACTGGGAGCTGAGAACTGAGGACAG